>JAODTV010000013.1:13034277-13045272 GCA_025399955.1 Galeichthys feliceps
ACAAATAAATGAATATTTCTGCAACGCTTTAATGATTGCCGCGGGGGGCCATAGCGTGTGAGCCTCTCGCCTAAACACTGTTGAGTAAGATAATTATCAGCTGTCGTAAGAGTGAGAAAGAACAGCGTCGGCTCTTTGAATCACCTTCTCATGAATGCTCTGCTTGTTTCTCTTACCTCACTTGTCTTACTCACCTCCAGGCGCACTTTTTTATTTCAGGAATCTGAAAGCCTTAAATACAGCTTGAGAAAAAAGAGGAATGGATTTCCGGAACTGGATTCCTAAAGATGGCTGCTCTGTAGAACACTTCTACTGGTGAAATAAAGGCGTATGGAGCTGTAATGTTATGTTATATGACATTGTGTGACTCAAGGATTGGGCTATCATGAGGGGCAGACTGGGAACAAACAGACCAAGAATGTGCTTTCAATTGACCTACATTTTTCCTGTCCAAATTGTACATCAACCAGTATTACAACAAGTGGCAACACTTCTGCACAGTAGGAGTGTAACACAATGCCACTATCTATATCTGCATCAATATCTGTATCTGTCTAGCACTCCGAATTAAATGCACCTAAACTGGAAGTGGACATTGCCTAAACTGGAAGGGTTTTTTGGGATAAATTTGCATTAAGTCTGTAAAATGCTTTCATGCCTGCTTAATTATTTCTGCTCCTACATAGACTATGTTCACATTACAAATCTCATTGTTCAATTCGAATTTTTTGCACAGATCTTGATGGTTGACATTCATAATTACAAGTGACCTGTATCTAACTATAACGTGAACGGATCTGCCCTCCAAAACGGCATATATGCGCACATTGATAAATTTTTTGCATGACTCATCTGCCTCACCATCAATTCATCCATCCATCCATCCATCCATCCATCCATCTATTTTCTACTGCTTATCCCGTTCTATGTCACAGGGACAGCAGCCTCAGAAATGATGCCCAAACCTCCCTCTCCCCAGCCACCTCCTCTAGCTCCTCCAGGGGGATGCCAAGGCGTTCCCAGAACAGCTGAGAAATATAATCCCTCTAGTGCATCCTGGGTCTGCCCCAGGGTCTCCTCCTGGTTGGACATGCCCAAAATACCTCCCCTGGGAGGCATCCCAGACAGATGCCCGAACCACCTCAGCTGGCTCTTTTTGATGTGAAGGAGCAGTGACTGTACTTTGAGCCCCTCCCAATTGTCCTATCTCTAACACTGAGCCCAGACATCCTGCAGAGGAAGCTCATTTCTGCCCCTTGTATCCACGATCTCATTTCGGTCATTACCCAGAGCTCATGACCATAGGTGAGGGTAGGAACATAGATTGACTGGTAAATTGAAAGCTTCACCTTGTGGCTCAGCTCTCTCTTCACCATGGCAGATCAGTAAAGCGTCCGCATGATTGCTGACACTGCACCAATCCGCCTGTTAATCTCCCGTTCCTTTTTTCCTTCACTCATGAACAAGACCCCGAGATACTTAAATTCCTCCACTTGAGGCAGCGACCTACCCCCAACCTGGAGAGGGCATTCCACCCTTTTCCAGCTGAGGACCATGGCCTTTGATTTGGAGGTGCTGATTCTCATCCCAGCTGCTTCCCACTCGGCTGCAAACCGTTCGAGTGCATTCTGGAGGTCACAGCGTGATGAAGCCAAAAAAAACCACATCATCTGCAAAAAGCAATGACACGATCCTGATGCCCTCAAACCAGACACCTTCCACCCCCTGACCTCACCTAGAAATCCTGTCCATAAAAAGTATGAATAGAATCGGTAAGTCTGACTTGTTCTCACCATCAATAAAAACGTCATATTTATGAGACGATTAAAACCGACTAAATGGATGCACTAGTAGCTAATGTATGCATCACATTTTGCTCTGGAGGACAGCAAAGAGTTTGTCAACTGTGACCATAGGTGAGGGGAGGAACATAGATTGACTGGTAAATCGAAAGCTTCGCCTTGTGGCTCAGCTCTCTCTTCACCATGGCAGATCAGTAAAGTGTCCCCATGATTGCTGACACTGCATCAATCCACCTGTAAATCTCCCGTTCCTTTTTTCCTTCGCTCATGAACAAGACCCCGAGATACTTAAATTCCTTCACTTGAGGCAGCGACCTATCACCTATGGTCACAGTTGACAAACTGCTTGCTGTCCTCCAGAGCAAAATGTGATGCATACATTAGCTACTAGCGCATCCATTTAGTCGGTTTTAATACCATGAATCGTGTCATAAATATGATGTTTTTATTGATGATGAGAACAAGTCAGACTTACTGATTCTATTCATACTTTTTATGGACAGGATTTCTAGGCACAGTCAGGGGGTGGAAGATGAAGATGAAAAAAAAAAAGCCAGACAGAAAACTTTTGCTGTTTTTGCAGCTATTGTAGCTCTCCTGCATTGTTGTTTTGCCGCACTGCCAGTGCCAGCTGATGAAGAGAGCTCTCAGCATATGCGAATAGGCAAAAAGCCTCATGACTTCCGATCTGACCATTCTCATTCATGTCGCATGGCCATGAATTGGATGCATATCTGATTTAGGACCACATACGAAAGTGACTCAAATCTGATTTTAAAAGTATGGATTTCTGTGTCCAAACAGCCCTGCAAACATCAGTTCTGTGTCACATTAAGGCAAAAAATCAGATTTGAGTCACTTCAGCCTGGTAATGTGAACATAACCATACTTAGGGAGTATTTACCAGCTTTTGGAGTTTCAACATTTGGGATTCCAGTTGATCTTGATAGGAAGGTAAATTTCCAATGTAAGAAATGGAGAATCCTAGTGAGTGCCTGCTCACTGTTCAGCATTTTGCAATTATTGGCTTTTGAAAATTAACTAAAGATTAAAAAGCCATTCATTCATCTTCAGTAAATACTTTATCCTAGTCAGGGTCTGGGTGATTCCAGAGCAAATCCTGGGGAAACTGAGTGCGAGATGGGAAAATTCACCCCAGACTACCACAGGGTACCATCCACATACACATTAACACACTCACTCACACCTCCAGGCAGTTTAGTGTAACCAATCTGCAGTGGGAGGAAACTGGAAAACCCAGAGGAAACCCACACAAACATGGAGAAGAACATGCCAAACTCCACCCAGACATCAGTTGTGCTCAGGATCAAGCCCAGGACCTTAGAGCTATGAGTCAGGAATTTGACCCACTGTCCACCAAGATTAGAAATCTAGCTATAAATGTAATCTATGTGGCCATGCTTTCATCTATTTTGGGCCTGAGTCACACTACAAGATTCAATTGTCTCCAATGATGAAAATGTGAGACACTCCATATATAATGACATATTTCACAGACTTTTGTCCTGGATTAAGTTTCAGACATCAAACTCCCACATTAAAGATATGCCTAGAATAAAACAGCACACACCTTTTACACAACCCTCAATATCTTTCCCACTGAGAAGGTTTTAAAAGCAGACTAAAAAAAACTAGACAACTTTTGCAAATTTCAGGAGGGGAGTCAGCCTCAAAATCAATCCAAATTGTGGAAATCCTTACAATTTAGACAAAAGCATATGAAGAGGCCCTAAAAATCTTATTCTACATGATGGGATGCCGGTCTTCTTCCTCTTTTGGCTGCTCCTGTTAGGGGTCACCACAGTGGATCTGTTCCGCATATTTGATTTGGCATAGGTTTTACACCGGATGCCCTTCCTGACGCAACCCTCCCCAGTCTATCCAGGCTCGGGACTGGCACTAAGTATGCACTGGCTTGTGCAACCCCAGCAGCTGGGTATTTTACCTAATCTGCATGTCTTTGAACTGTGGGGGAAACCAGAGCACCCGGAGGAAACTCATGCAGACACGGGGAGAACACGCAAACTCCACACAGAAAGGCCCCCGTCAGCCATGAGGTTTGAACCTGGAACCTTCTTGTTGTGAGGCGACAGTGCTAACCACTACACCACCGTGCTGATGGGACGCCAGGCCTGCTGGAATGAGAAAGCCAGATGAGAAAGCCATATCGATCTTTGTTTTTAAATAAATATTAAGATTAGAATCAAATATATCCCAGCAGTACTGGCATCCCATCGTGCTGGAATATATTTGATTCTGATCCTAATATTTAGTTAAAAACAAAGATTGATATGTGTTTGGAATGCATTAGGTTGGTATGGCTTTAAAAGTTGTTAACTAAGATGTTAACATTAATGTGTAAACTCCACTCCATAACTGCTAAATTGCTGGTGGTGCTACTTCAGTCTGAGATGTGTTTTTTTTTCCCTTTGAATTTACTAGCAAAATAAATCAAGGCATAATTTACTTCCTCAATTTCCAGTACCCAGACTCATTCCACCAAGATAATTTATTCCATATACAGATGTAATTGTGGACTTATGGACCATTTGAACTGAGACTGGTTCTTTGTTGGATCTTTAGTGCATGTGTTTTCGAACAGATTCCAAACAGGAAATTAGTAAAATGGCAGTTAATGAAGTCAGGATTTCTGAGGAAATTCACTTTGCTGAGCAGATGCCTTTGGAATGAATGCCATTATAGGTACACAAAGGAAGTCACTGGGTTTATCAAGGGTGTAGTTTAAAGATGAGAAATATGCAAAATATTCTGGAGTGGTAAATAAGACTAATTTGTAAGTTGTTTACAGACAAGTCAAGTCAGTTTATTTGTATAGTGCTTGTAACAACAGGCATTGTTGCAAGTGTTAACAAGAAAATGTTGAAATATGGTCTGTTTTTAGGAAAAGGTTTTATGTGATTGTGTTTGTAGAGTTTCCTTTTGCTATTGAAGTAAGTCTGGAAATTGTTCCATTCCAAGATCCACTACTTCTTTTTGAAACTCCCTTTCCTGGCAATTGTCCAGTACAATCCAGGGGTACCTGAATTGCACGCGATTCTGTCAATTGCAGGTACTTGATTGCTTGCTTGTGAGCCCAGGTTGAAAAGTTGTTGAAGATTTCCGTGCATAGAGTTGCGTGACTAGAACCTTGGATGAAAACACAAAGACATTGTTTTCAGCCATCTAAAACCCTTTATGGTAACTCAACAGCATTCCTGGGTTGCATTCCTCAGGCACTATGCTGCTGTGAAGGTTTTATTTTTTTTCCTTTTGTCTTGCATGTTTGGTGTCCTTTAAGTGATTATTTTAGGCCAGATTTATAAGATAACTATACTGATTAATACAGACTGAACCAGATGACAGTTAACAAAATAATCATTTGAAACTTTGAATAGCTTTTTATGTCAAGTTTTTTCCTACTTACTTTTATTCCTCTGTATTCTCCTAGAACCATTAAAGTACATTTATTCCCACTTATGCAACTTGACTAAGTTTGTTTGCACAGATAGTACACCTATTGTATGTAATCAAAATGATCATAAAAGCACACTAATGTGCTTAAAAAAAGTAAACAGTCCTCAAATGTGTGCAGAGCTTCCCTTTCACTAAGTGTACCAGTGACAATTCTCTAAATTCTTTTATTGTTATTGCTATTCTATCTCAAAAAATAGAAAAGAAAAAAACCCCTATCCTCAGTCACATGTGGACTGAACAGAACAAACTTTATCTACGTCTAATTGGTTGCTGGGTGTAGGAAAAGTAATTGTCAGCAAAGTAGAAGTGACATGACATTTATCAAATTCACATATACATCAGCAGTAATAGAAATAAAGGAAAGCTAAATCAATTTGAATTGGAGAAAAAGAAAATTGGTCATAAACCAAACCCCAGAAACTGTTCAGAAGTTCAAGCAGAAGAAGGTTTTTAAGGGTGATCATGACACAAATCAATTTGAGAATTATAAACACGACTGGATCAGAAGTAGGGTCCTTAAGAGGAAAAGGGCACCACTTCCATGAGAGCGGAAGAAGGTTTTTAGGGTGATCATGGTTTTATGAGACTCATTACAGCTTCAGACCGAGAGATGTCCTCATGTTGAACGTTATCTATAACATAGGGTTCCATTCAGCAAGGCTGGACGCAAATGTTTCCATATGTGGTCTCAAGATCCAGCCTCAATGATGGGTTTAGCAAGAGTGGAGGATTAGATTGCAGCAATTACTAACCAAGCACTTGGGTGTTTATGGGATCCAACATATATGTGTGCCAAAAAAGCAGAAATGTGGTTTTGACTTCCTATGCGAGAACGCCAAAGTAGATATATGTTGTACACATAGACACCTGTTCAATTTTACTCCCTTCCTTTCACTGGCCATGTTTTTTTTTTTTTTTTTTGTTACTATTCATCTGGCAATTGTTTCCTAAACAGCAGCCAGGAAAATTGGAATTGAATTGCCATGTTGGCGCGCCAAGTGAAAGGGCAGCACTGGGCCAGGATGACTATTTCCTTGAAGATTCTGGGACTTGCTGTGGGAAATACCACACTTAAAACCACCATGGTTCAAAGCTGGAAGGGCAAGAAGGCCAGGCTGGAAACAAACTGAATTCAATTAAAATGAAAAACGATGGCTGCTTGTGTATTCTCGTTGTTGTATCACGTTAAATATTAGTGGGTTTTGACTTCATTGACTTGATGTTTTGATCTCATTGACTGTAGTCAAAAGCTTGATAAATAATGAACACTGCCTAGTACACATGACTTTGAAACCCTTGGACTGCCAAGTGTTTACCTTGTTTGCCTTGATTGTTTCCTCCACTCTGAACTACTAAGAGGTTAGTCCATTTACACCTTATTTCTAATTGTCTGGATAAACTTGAAACTTGATTTACAGGTAAAGTAAATGATCAAATAGTAATATGTGGGAATAAATGTGTGTTTCAGTTCAGTAATTATTTTAGTTCCAGAAAATCTAATAATTCATATAGCTTCAATGGCTAAGGCACAATAGCGGTTCAAGGAAATATAATTTAATGACACAAGGCAGAGTGGTGATTTGCGATCAGCCGTTATCTTCAGTCTTAAAATAAAGATAACTTAAGAGAACTGATCCTACATCAGTGTCTTGCACAGCAAGGTTTAATACAGGGTGTTGGCACAGTGGCTATGCGTGACAAGGAGGAATACACCTGTCTGCGAGTGCAGGTAGAGGAGGGAGTGTGAGCACGCAGGGGCCTGCCACCAGAACAATGCGGCTCATTGTGCCTGCTCTCTTACTGCCAGCGCTCCAGAGAGGTGGAGAGCCAGGGACGCGTGCGAGTATATCAGCACCTTCCACACATACACACACGTAAAGACTTGTACATACAAACTGAAGCACTCACATTTCACTTACACCCACCCACCATCATATCACAAGCCCACAAATTGGCTATAAACACCTCAGGTCACAGACAGAATCTGTTCGTAGTGCACAAGGATACAATCAGTGTGCCTCATCACACACCAAGCAAAGGTTTATGACCTTTGATTTTGTCACTATTTTATTATTTATTTATTATTTTACTTTTATCACATTATTTTATTTTGAAATGAGAGTCTCTTTAGGGAAAGTCAGTGAGGCCCATTTTTCACTGGAATGACTGACAATGAAAATTCTGGTCTAGGACTAGGCTTAATATAAAATTACCAGCCTATGAAAAAAATTTATTTTGGAAATGAAGAGAAGCAGCTAACTGCTGAATTGCTCTAGGGTTACATTTTATATATTGCATTTAATTGGGACTAACTATTTATAAAAAATGATTAATTTATTTCAAAATTAATTGCTTATTTTAACATATATTTAACATATATTTCTCAGTTATACATTTAAATAATTGCAAAGAAATTTAAACACCTATCTTTAGTCATTTATTTTTTTAAACTTTTTTATTTTATTTTATTTTATTTTATTTTATTTTAAGCAACAGCAATGTGTGACTGTCGCTGCTCAGAGCTTCTTGGCTAAAACAAAAGAATCATATGTGTACCCGGTATGTAAACACTAAAATATACAAAGCATAACCAAGCACTGAGGTAACCTTTATTGTATAACATTTGTTTTGCTAACAACCTGAAGTTAAAGTTAACAGTAGTTAGTACCAACTAGCAATTAATTAAAAAAATATATATATTTTTAAAATTATGTTGTAAACAATGAGGTGAGATCTAAGTTCCACTTTTTTTTTTTTTTTTTTTTTTTGCCCCTTAACATATACATGTACAGTCACTACCAACAATTACTAGGCTTTCATATAAATCAAAGAGGGAAATCTTTGACATTCGTTAAAGTATATGGTTTATATAAGGTGCAGTGTATTTTTGTGTGTAGGCATTTTACAAATGAACTGGTTTCACAATGTGACCTACTGCTTGAGATAAGCAAATTCTGCTATTCAGTGTGAGCGTGTGTGCTCACCTGTTAACGCAATACAGCATTCATAAAGGTTGTATTGTTAAGTTGCGTGCGAAGCTCATGCTTTTGGCTTTGGGTCCCCGCCTACTCCTGTAAACCACAGCCGTTTTTTCTCCCTGCTTTCTTTCCCGGCCTCACCTTCCCCTCTTTTTTTGTTACAGGTAAACATTTGATGTCCGCACGCAATCCTCAGAGAGTCTCCACCCCCACCTTATCCGGCTTAATCACTCTGGCTTTTATCCACCCCCCCCCCAAACACACACACACACACACACACACACACACGCTATCGCATGCTCCCCATTCTTCTCACATTCTTCTTGCTCTGACTCAGCACCTGCTGAGTGCTTTGCCTCAGTTCTTGCTGAGCCGTTACATGCATTGATACTGATCTAGGATCATTCCTTATTTATTCTAGGTTTCATTATCTATTTTAAAATTAAAACATGATAGATTTTTAAAAAATTAAACCATTTTTAATGATATACATAAACAAAACTGGGAAAGCAGGTGTCAGTGTGAAAGAACTTTCTTCTTCAATATCTCACAATTTCTCAATATGTCATTTCATTGTGCTCTTTCCTGATGTGATTCCTTAAAACATTTACATTATCAAGCCATTTCGGTGTGTGTAACAGCAAAGGAACAAACTCATTCCACTTCTGTATTGATTTGTGTTGATGCACTTACACATTCTTCTTCTATAATAACAGGCTTGTGTCACTTAGCCTCAGGTAAAAGGATCTCCACCTCCTCTCGATCCCAACCAGACACATTCTCTCTCACTATTAGTCCTCTCTCTCCCCTCCTATGGATTTACTAAAAAAAAAACATACTTACAAATTGATTGTACAAGTTCGCAATTCATAACCACTTCTATTTTCAGAAATTCCTCAATATTACTTGATTCTCTATGACTAATTCATCTCTTGTATTCATACTACAAACTAACTTTTCAGAGCCATATGCCATTTAGAATAACACTGCCACACCACAAAGCAAGTAAAGCAACAAACCTTTGGCTTCACCAAAACTAAAACATCTGAGGGTGACAGGTTAAAAAGAGGCTAATGTTATAGTAACAAATGTGGCAGTTTCACTTTGCAAGAAGTAGAGAAATGCCACCTAAAACCCTGGTTCGATTCCAGAGAGACACACTGACATGCACACGGCAGCCGCAGTCAGTTTCACTTGGGATCACAAACGTCTTCTGTATTTGTTATAAAGGAATGAGGAAGAGAGCCAGTGACTTTCATACCACACAAACCACAAGGCACACTTCTGATGACAGCACAAGACCACAAGTCCAAGACATCAAAGAATAACAGAATAATGCTTGGAATTTTGCTTCTTAAGAAAAGTAATCTTAATTGTCCAAATGGCAAAAATGCTGCACCTTATGGAAATGCTTCGAACTATCCTCTTATGACTGAAGCATGGAATGAGGCGAATGTTCATATGAAACCTGCGGTCAGCGCTGTGGGCCGCCCACCTCCTAGCTTTCATTCCTGCATTGAATGTGAAGAGGTGATGAAACTAAAACACTAGCCAACTCACACAACCACACACTCTGACATACTGACACCAAGCCATATGTCAGAGAAAGTTAACTCCAGCATAGTGATATATTAGAGGTGTCCTTGAAAACATTAATTGGAACACATTTTATTTTTCATAATAAAAGTAATGAAGAAAAGATGACAAGGCATGCTATTATGAGAACATAATCAATGACAGCGTGGTGCGATGCGGCATGATATCAAGTGGAGTTACTGTTACCACCATGTCATGCTTTATTCGTCTCATCCCACAGTAATTTACTAAAAATTACATGACTTGATTTATTAAAGAACAACACAGCAAATTCCCTTTCTCAGCAACCAGTATGGTTCCCAGCATGGCATGTGTTTGTTATTTCTCCATATACATTAGTTTATGTTTTGCCACGTGCCTTTGATTTTGTTTTGGTCCTGTCCCTGCCCATCATGTCACTGGATTGTTTCGCAAATGTATTCACCTATTCTGTGCTTAGCTCATAATTAGTTGATTTGTTTTTGTATTTTGTCAAAAGTTTTGTGCATTACCACACTGTAGTTTCTTGAGTTTTAGTTAATGTCCTTCATTGTTTTTTACTTGAACCTGTTCATTTGACCTGTGGCTTTGGATATGCCTGTGATAATCCTGTCTGCATGTGCCATGACCCCTGCTATGTTTCTTGGACTCTAGATAATTAAGAGCAATAATTTTACAAAATTGCATTCATGTTAACAATAAAGACCAGGACTATGTTAGGTTTTAAAATATTAAACAGTGTTGTGACGTGGGTATTGGTTTCAAAACATTTATGCTGAGAAAAAAATGGAAGGATGGCTTTATTTTCATTCACTTTCATTTTTCAGTGATTTTACTTTATTCAGTACACACACACGCATGCAAGCATGCGCGCACGCGCGCGCACACACACACACACACACACACAAGGCTCTGCATTGCTCAGCTCTCCTTATCCTGGAATATTGTATATATATATATATATAACCTCAATTCCAAAAAAGTTGGGCGCTGTGTAAACTGTAAAGTAAAACAGAATGCGATCATTTTCAAATCTTGGAAACCCTATATTTCATTGAAAATAGTACAAAGATGGCGGCGCAGTAGCGAGCAGCATTTTGCAGCGGCCTCTCCAGATCTGATATGGTGTAAGATGTCCCCCCCCC
>JAODTV010000013.1:13563431-13573835 GCA_025399955.1 Galeichthys feliceps
TTCTATAGAACAGTTCTATAGAATAAAGTTCTATAAGACTTTTTTTGCAGGGTAGTCACTGAGTAGAGTAAGACACATTGAGGCAATGTCAACCCTTATGGGCAGCAAATAAAGCATATGACCTGAGTGACAGATTAGAGACAGAGAGAAACCAATGAACAAAAGTCAAATATAACTAACACACAACCAAGCAAATTAAATATAAATATTTATTCATAGGTTTTGTTTAACTAGGGCTAGGTGCAGCTGAAGCTCCAGGGCCTGATATCGCAAGGGGACCTGATTGATTGTTGTTCATATCAGTTGCATGATTGACAAATAAGAAATTGCCAAGATATAGGGTGAGAAAGGAGGAATACTTAACTTTACATGAACAAACATGCTTAGCACTTTTGGATACAAGCAAAGAACCGTATAGTATGTTGACACTAACATTCATCTTCTTTCCATGCATAACACTATTTTTGAATCATTTCAAGCAATCTGAAATAGTTTTTAAATGTGGACGTAGACCTGTTTGTTGAGGAATGTGGAAGCATAAATAGTTGCTTTTAAAAACTTCAGATGAGATGAACAATGGCAACAAATACAGCTTGCAATAACTGTAACACCCATAAATACACAAATAATTCAAGCAAACATCTGTACTTGAGCTTTCATTCATTTCCCACTAATGTGCTTGTGAGAAAGAAATGGCTTTGTGGTACTGTATTTGCGAGGATGAGGGTATATATTTTGTGAAACAGCACATCTAAGTGTAGCCAGCATTTCAAAGTATCTGAATGCCCAAAAACCACTGGATATTAATAACTAAAACATGGGGCTATACCCTCTCGATTTGTATGGACAGATCGAACATCTGCTGTCCAAACATAGTAAAGCCACCAGTGTGTGTAGGCCCCTTCTGCAGCACACAAGTATATAGCTGTTCTTTCTCCAGGTAAGTCACCCATATACACTCACCGGCCACTTTATTAGGTACACCCATACACCTGCTGTTTTTATGCAGTTATTTAATCAGCCAAATGACTCCAAACATGTTTGATTCATTTGTGTATCAAATTATGCACAAATGAATCAGACATTTTTGGAGTCATTTGGGCATTAATGGGGTGCTGGGTCATTAAAACATCATTCAAACATTTCACGGTTAATTTCTCTAAAACTGTTTGAGCACAAATTTTTATTTTATGTGCACAAACTATGCACCAATGAATCGAAATACCTTTATTCACGTTCTCATCATATGGAGTGCCAACTTCACGGCATGCTAGCCCTGTGAGCACGTCTGTATTCAGACCCTAACAAAATACTGCTTTGAGTGCCGGCTTGTTCCATCCATTGCCTGTGGCCATGGTACGAAACTCCAGGGCATATTCAGCTTTTTATGCCTTTTACCTTGTTTCACTGACAACAACTGCTCATTGATTTTCTTCCCTTTAGGAGCATGGGCGTAAACCCGGGGGAGCATTTCTATAAACCGGTCGCATGTAAATTTATTCGTCTCTTACTCAAAAAACCTGCTCACATGCAAATTTGCTCTGCTCCTGCTCAGAAAACAAGCCCTTGCTCTCAAATAGCCCCTGCTCACGCTCGACTGCTATTGTGCACTCTGCTCACATATTTCTGTGCACTCGCTTGGATTTTAGTGATACAACACTATCAAAATTCACCAACCAATAGAATGCAATCATCACTTCCTCCTTGGGTGCATTCACTTTACTTAAGGGTAGTTACTGTTTAACCGGAAGACAATATGCTATGGGTCTACTACACCCCTGATTCCAAAAAAAAAAAGTTGGGCTGTAAATAAAAACAGAATGCAATGATTTGCAAATCCTTTTCAACCTATATTCAATTGAATACTATACAAAGACAAGATATTTAATGTTCAAACTGATAAACTTTTTTTTGTTTTGCAAATGTACACTCATTCTGAATTTGAGGCCTCCAAAACATTCCAAAAAAGTTGGCACAGGGGCACGTTTACCACTGTGTTCCATCACCTTTTCTTTTAAGAAATTTGAAATTTGGGAACTGAGAACACTAATTGTTGAAGTTTTGGACATGAAATTCTTTCCCATTCTTGCTTGATATACGCAGTGTATATATTTTTTTCTGGGGAAAAAAAAAGTCACAAACTCTAATATTTCATTGGACCGCCTTTAGCTTTGATTAAGGTGCGCATTCACCATGTCATTGTTTCAACAACATTATGTAACGTGACAACATTTATTTCCATCTGGAGTTGCAGACATTTTTTGCTGAGATTTTTCTTGATGACGGGAGAGTCGAACCACTCTTGCCCCTTTTTAAGCAACAGTGAATGGGCTCTATTCTGTTTCGCGCACCACGTTTTAAACCGTTCAGAGCAATTTGACCAAAAATAAATTGGTTTAGAACCTGAAAAGTTGGTTCACAGCTGGAAAGAAAATATAGCTGGTTTTTCCAGCACAAACCGTGATGACATCAGTGGGTGGGTCATTAGTTTGAAGAGGAAGAGAGAGAGAGAGAGCAGAGCACAGCAATGGAGAAGACAATGGATAAGGTTACTGTAACACTTTCTCTGGTGGTGGTGGGACACTGAAGCACTGGGACAGGCAGGATTCTTGTTCGTGAGGGTTTTATTTTTAGCTTTTCTGCTCACTACACTCACACGTACACACACAAGCTGTCACTGGAAGACACACACACACACACACACACACAAACACACACACACACACACACACACATTAATCAGACACAGGTGTGATCGTTTTGGCACTCACCTTCCCTGGCCTCATCCTCCATTCACAAACTGGTGCTCGACCGTGCCCCCACGGCCACATACCCCCACCGCCCGACTCAGGCTGGGGAGCCATCCAGCCTGCAGTTGACTCCCCCATGGAGGGAGAGGTAATCCTCCACCACCATCTGTGCCCCCGGCCTGTGGACCATCTTGAACTTAAAGGACTCCAAAGCAAGATACCAACGGGTTATCTACACATTGGCATCCTTCAAGCGGTGGATCCACTGGAGCAGGGTGTGGTCTGAGCAGAGGGTGAAAGGGCACCCCAGCAGGTAGTATCAGAGGGTGAGGACTGCCCACTTGATGGCCAGACACTCCTTCTCAATGGTGCTGTAATTAGTCTCTCGTACCGAAAGCTTGGGGCAAATGTACAACACTGGGCGCCCCTCCCCGCCACTATCTGGGACAAAACGGCCCCCAGCCCTCTTTCCAATGCATCAGTCTGCAAAACAAATGGGAGAGAGAAGTCAGGGGAGTGTAACAGTGGCCCCCCACAAAGTGCAGCCTTTACCTGGGTGAAAGCCTGCTGGCACAGCTCTGTCCACTGGACCGGATCTGGCACCTCCTTTTTAGTGAGATCAATCAGCGGACTGGTGACATATGAATAGTTAGGCACAAACCTACGATAATAGCCAGTCAGCCCCAGGAACTATCTCACCCCCTTTTTAGTCTTGGGCCTCGGGCAGGTCGCAATTGCTGCAGTCTTGTCAATTTGGGGAAGCACCTGCCCATGACCCAAGTGGAAGCCCAGATACCATACTTCCACCCGCCCAGTCGCACACTTCTTTGGATTAGTCATGATCCCCATGTGCCTCAATGACTCCAGAACAGCCAAAACAGAAGGTGTTTTATGTGGTGCAGCCAATCGTCACTATATATGATGATGTTGTTGAGATAGGCCATGGCATCAGCACCATGTGGGCAAATGAGATGTTGAAATGTTGCTGGTGCCCCTGAATAACCTGAACGGAAGGGCGACAGATTGGTGTAAACTGAATGGGGTGGAAAAGGTCATTTTTTCGTGGGACAGAGGAGTCAATATCCCTTTGTTAAATCCAGTGTCGAATAAAAACTAGCTGCTCATCAATGCAAGGCATTGGATATGCATCAAATTTAGACACAGCGTTGACCTTTCTGTAATCCACGTAGAACCGAACTGACCAAGACCACCGGGCTGTTCCAGTTGCTGTGTGACTCCTTGATTATTCCCATTTCAAGCCTGGCCTTGAGTTTGTCCTGAACTACAGTTTTCTCGTGTTCAGGTAAGTGGTATGGGTGACTATGCACCACCACCCCTGGGGGCATCTCAATGTGGTGTTTTATGAGGTGGGTTCAACCATGAGTGGTGAGAACAAGTTGGAAAATTCCACTTGCAACTTGGCAACCTCCTTGATTTGGGACGTCGAGAGGTGGTCTCTACAGGAGATCTTGGTGGATTAAGCAGCTATTTTCATTTTTACCTCCAGCCCCAGCTCCTCCCTTTCCATAACTACCATTGCCAGTGCCACAGGGACTCTCCTCATTCCATAGTTTAAGCAGATTTAGGTGGTATATCTGCAGCGCCCTGCCTCTATCTGCTTGCTTCACCTCATAGTCAACATCCCCAACTCGCTGTGTGACCTCAAAGGGCCCTTGCCACTTGTCGAGCAATTTAGAGCTCGATGTGGGTAATAACATGAGTAATTTATCCCTTGGTGTGAATTCTCGAAGGTGCCCCCCCCCGTTGTATAGCCAGGACTGATGTTCTAGCACCTGCCGCAAGTTCTCCTGGGTTAGGTGAGTGAGTGTGTGGAGCTTTGCATGCAGGTCGAGAAAATATTTCATTTTGCTTTTACTATTAGAAGGTCCCTCCTCCCAATTTTTGTGCATCACGTCTGGGATGCCACAAGGCTTGCGCCCATAAAATAATTCAAATGGGGAAAAGCCCGTGGAGGCTTGTGGGACCTCTCACACAGCAAATAACAGGGGCTTAAGCCATTTATCCCAGTCACGTGTATCTTTGCGCACTAACTTGTGAATTAAGCTTTTAAGGGTTTGGTTAAGTCGCACAACCAAGCCGTCTGTCTGTGGGTGATACATAAATGCTTGTGTGGACTGAGTTAACCGCCAGTAACTCATAGAGTGTGTGAAGGGTGCATGACTTAAACATAGTGTCCTGATCAGTCAGGATTTCTTTCAGAATCCCCACTCAGGAGATAATTTTAAACAGTGCCTCTGCAAAATTACGTGCATTAATATTCTGCAGCGGAACTGCTTTCAGGTATCACATTGCATCATCCACTAGGACAATGCCCTAGGTGTCCTGCCATAGGGTTATAATGAGCCTCATGGAATATGAGTTCCCTATAGTCTTTGGGAACAACAACTGTCACTTTTTCACCAGTCTGAGTGTTCTGCATCACTCAATACAACCTATCCTTAACTACTGCAAAGTACAGGCAGGTGAATGCAACATTTGGCTGGAGGGTTTGACCATTCATTACTCTCACTTGGTCAAAAGGGTGTCGCAGAGTCTCATCGCATGCCTGCTCCAGAGGAAAATCCTCTTGGGAGTTCCTGAGAGAGGAGAGTCGGGGTGCTCCCCACTGTCCATGTTGCTATGATCCAGAGCTGATGTAGATGGCTCTGGGATAGCCTCCCCAGATAATGCTACACTAGGATCCCCCCGTGAGGTAGTACTGCAGGACCCACCCACCACTACTCATGCCATTAAATACTTAAACCCTGGCTAATCTGTTCCCAAAATTAATGGATGGGTGAGGTGTTGACTAACCACTGCCTCCACACTATGATTTGTTCCCCAAAATTGGATTCGGACAGACACCAGCGGATATTCATGAACATCCCTGTGCACACATAGTATCGCCACCAAACGTACTGTACCCAATGCCTCACCTTGCACCAAACTTTGATGGATGGTGGTCTGATTACAGCCTGAATCCACCAAATGCCTGATAGGTACCCCCTTGGATAGTCACCGGTCTGCGGTACACTCCAGCTCGATCAGGGGTGGTCTCTGGCGCATCAGGGATCCGGACCACTGCCCCCACCTCCATCACATGGCACTGGTCCTGGAAGTGCCCAGGCTCCCTGCAGCAGCAGTACACCGGCCCAGGCCTCACTTCTGCACCGGTGGCTCGGGGATCACTCACCTGAGGGGGGGAGACAAAGAAACACAAGGGGAGGAGGGAGGGGCATGGGCTCAGCAAGCTAGCTGCAGGGGAGTTGACACCCACTTCCATGGTGCAGGGACAGGGAAGGGAGAGAAAGAGGGAAAGAGAAAAGTCAGGATGCCCGCCTGCTGCCAGAACCACTGCCAGATGGTCCTCCGCCAGAGCAATAGCTCTATCCAGAGATGCCGGGCAGTAGCACTGGACCTGCTCTACTGTTCCTCCTGGCAGCTGAGTGATGAATTGTTCCAGTGTGACCACGTCGATGAAACCCTCTGCATCATGATCTTCCGCCCTCAGCAACTGTCGACAGGCATTCCAGAGCTGCTGGCCAAATGCAAATGGCTGGCCAACCTCATCCAGAGTCAGTGCACAGAAGCACTGACAGTGTTGCTCGGGGGTGTAACTGATGCTTTGCAGAATGGCTCACTTCAAGCTTGTGCTGATTCGCTAGCTGGCACCAAGGTTCAAAGAATGCTGAAAGGAACCAGTTCAAGAACCTGTTCCCTGTTGGTTGAAAAGGGGTAAAACCTTCTCCAGCACATCCCAAAGACTTACAATGGGGTTAACTTCAGAACTCTGTGGTGGCCAATTCATGTGTGAAAATGATTCCATCGGGGAAGAAAAAAATCCATTGATGAGATAACCTGGTCATTCAGTACATTCAGGTAGTCAGCTGACTTCATTTTTTTTTTCACATAACATTGCTGAGCCTAGACCTGACCAATTGAAGCAACCCCAGACCATAACACTGCCTCCAGAGGCTTGTACAGTGGCCACTGTGCATGATGGGTGCATTGCTTCATGCAGTTCCTTTCTTACCCTGACATGCCCATCGCTCTGAAATAGAGTAAATCTGGATTCATCAGACCACATGACCTTTTTCCATTGCTCTAGAGTCCAATCTTTATGCTTCCTGATAAATTGAATCCTTTTCTTCTGATTCGCCACAATAACAATTGGTTTTCTTATGGCCACACAGCTCTTAATTCCAATCCTGTGAGGTCTTGTTGCATTGTGTGTGTGGAAATGTTTTGCTTTCATTATTAAGTATTTTTTCACAACTTTCACTCCTGCCAATTTTTTATGATTCAACTTCACCAAGCATTTAAGCGATCTCCAATCATGATCAGACAAGATTTTTTCTGACCACATTTTTTCCATGAAGTTGATGGTTCACCACCATCCTTCCAGGTTTTAATAATGTGTTGGACAGTTCTTAACTCAAATCCAGTAATTTCCGAAATCACCTTAGTTGTTTTCTTTGCTTGATGCAGGCCAATAATTTGACCCTTCTGAAACACAGTAACATCTTTTCCATGACTACGGGATACGTTTTCCAATATGGTTGTTTAAGAAATGAGAAGCTACTCACTGCACCAGTTAGGGTTAAAAGAAAGGTTGCCTGCTGAAACATATTTCAGCAGAAATAGATTTCCACTGCACTAATTATCCAATCAAAGGCTCTTAAGTATTTGCTCATTTAAATCCAAATAGCAACTTTTTATGGCCAGGCAGTGTATGACTTCAGTTGCTCAACAGTCCGGGCTGTCCGTTGTTGTATTTTGCACTTCATAATGCACCACACATTTTCAATGGGAGGCAAGCAGAGCAGTTTAGGACCCACACTCTTTTACTATGAAGCCATTCTGTTGTAACACATGCAGAATATGGCTTGGCATTGTCTGACTGGAATAAGCAGGGAAGTCCCTGAAGAAGACTTTTATAAGACTTATGTTTATTAAGTATTAACAATGTTGGCTTGCTTAGGTGTCCCATATTATATTAGTTCTATCCATTCTAATATAATCTCAAAAACAAATCAGTGGACATCATATGGAACTTCACTGTGCAAGCAAAGGTTAGACAAGTGTAGTCCATGAGGTGAGAGAAGTTAGGCAAAAATCACACTTTATGTCCAGTTAATTTCCCATGCAAATAGGCTCAGAGGTCTCTCTCTCTCTCTCTCTCTCTCTCTCTCTCTCTCTCTCTCTCTCTCTCTCACACACACACACACACACACACACACACGCATGCACACACGTGCACACACACACACACACACACACACACGCGCGCACACACACACACACACTCTTCCCACTGAATGACAAAAGCCACTAGGCTCATTAAAAGGGACAAGACTATTAATCTTATGTTCCCATCTGAAACAATAGAATTTTGTAGGATGGTATTGGCAAACCTGCCATGTTCAAAAAATTTTTCTTCTACAGCTTTTCTTTTGCAGATCTGCATATCACTCTCTTTTATTTGAATTATGGAAAAGCAACAGATGGAACATGAGGTACTGACTGCATGTCTGCAAATGGAATGCTTCATATGGCCATATGTTCTTATGTGAAAATACTAATATACCCACAGTAGATGCACTATCAGAATCAGTTTTTTTTTTTCATTTGTTTGCTTGTGTGTATGTGTTTATGCAATGGATAATTCTCAATCCCTTTAATTAATATTTGGATTGGAGACAATTTGGAAATGTGCCATATTACACCAATATCTTACCGAGCTGACTGGATAACTGATTATCTGGAGCAGATGTGGTGGGTTCGGGGTTGGAAAAGAATTCTGTCGGTAGATCTCTAAAAACAAGAATTGGAGACCACTGGTCCCCAAATATAGTAATGTCATAAAACATTTCAGGTTTCCAGCACCAACTACATATACTTGGCAAATACATATACTATAAGCAAAGTTTTATGAGCACATGTGGGCCTGTATTACAAAATGCCTGTGCCATGAACAAAAGTGTCTTTTTTTTCTGAATCTTTACATGGTGGGTTAAGTATTTTAGGCAGGTCAGGATATATGCCCACATATGACAATTATGTCTTGCCTGTGTTATCTGCACTGGCCAAGTTGTTGCCCAATATGTGTGGAAAATACCATCAGCAGAAGCCAATCTGTGACATTATTTTTATCAGCAGCATGGTGAAATATTTATACAGTGTAAGCTGTTCAAGTGACTGGATTCATTTTGTCAATTGAATATTAACAAGTTGAAATTCAACCAAAACTAGACTGTCACTGTCACTCTTTCTGAAAAAAGGACAAATCATATGACCATGTTTAATAATCTATCTCCGTGTCCATATTTGTCTGAGCCTTATTTTCATGAGCAATATGGTAACTCTATGCATAGGTATACCTTATTCATATATCATCATGGTTAATTTGTCGTATGTAAACTATAGCCTTAAAGCTATACTTCCTCCCACCCACTCTTATCAGAGCATATTTACACTCCTGATCACCAATTAACATTTGCATGAGCCAAATCATATGAAAATTCATGAGTGGTTAAGATGAGGATCGCAATTAGCAATTATAGTTTACATTCACAAATCTTTTTTTTTTTAATTCAGACATTTTTTATAAGATTGGATTAGTGACACCAATAAAAGTACCAGCTCTTTTTCAGTCTTGCATTTGTAATTTAGACTGGTAGTATGCAAAGTGGACATGTAGATTAGGATCAATCTTCAAAATGTCACAATATGAATTTATTAGATGATTACAGGCATCATCGGTACTTTCATAACACTGACTGACTGTTGCACATACATTGAAATCTTGATATTTCTGCCATATTGTCCACTGATAATTACACCACAAGTCCGGTAACCATGGACTACAACATTACTACTATATTTTTCACTGTCCTGGATAACTGAAATCCTTTACAGCACATGTAAGCCTATGTTCTTTCCTATGTCACTAATAAAAGCATTCTACTTCTGAGTCTTTTTGTTTATGAACAAATATTAATAGTTTGGCTGTAACTAAGACCTAACAGGCCAGACTTAATGCTGGCTGGCTTATTGGGAAAGCTTGCTTCAGTTTTAGTTATTTGAGCTACAGTAGGAGCTCATGAAGGGCCAAGCAGCCGCTATTTCCTACTGAAATGAGACCCAAGCACTCTGAAGGGCCTTGTTTCAATGAATTTGATTCACGTCTGGTCCTTCACAAGAGTTCCTCCTCAAACTATTTGGCAAACAATGGGACGTGAAAAGAAGAGCTTGAAGGAGGAAAAACAGCAAGTCGTTCTCCAACCAGCCACCCACATGCCATCTGCTCTCAAAATCTCCGTTTTATTATTATCATTGTCGTTGTCACAGTTACAGGTTTATGTTTCACATCTTCTTCGTCATCTTCATCATTGTTGCTGTTGTTGTTTTTTCTGACTTTGGCATGAAACAGTGCACTGGGAAGAGAAAATTCTACTCCTATATACATCTAATCATCCACTCACAAGCCTCTTAATGACTTGTCAGTTGCCCTGCTCTTCCATTTTCTGTCCAATTAATTCTTTTCTTCCTTTCCGGATAAAGGCAAACAATAGGGCCCCTCCACACACACACACACACACACACACACACACACACACACACACACACACACACACACACACACACACACACA
>JAODTV010000013.1:13740005-13750184 GCA_025399955.1 Galeichthys feliceps
CACACACACACACACACGAGAGAGAGAGAGAGAGAGAGAGAGAGAGAGAGAGAGAGAGAGAGCAGAATAAATAAATATATTTGTGGGTAAATTATATGGATCTGTGATACCTTCATGTTTCAGCTCTTGGATGTAACACGATCTGCTGGTGTAATCAAAATTTTTAATTGGCACGATGTTTTCCATGCGTCTTAGTGTTACGCAGTTCCATAGTTATGCAAATTAGTTAAAGCTCCTCGCGTTTGGCTGTTTCCGTAGGTCCATACTGTTTACTTCAAAAGATAGGAAAACGGTCCCAAAATGAAGAAAAGTGACCCTCAGCATATCAAAATGATCACATCTCATCCGCATCATATTGTTCTTGCGAAACAGGAAAATCTGAAAAAAAAATTCAGATGACTTTGCAGTCAGCACTTTTAAGTATGTACCTCTATTGCTGTGAAACTCCTAAAGTAGTTTATAATTAATTGAATGCAGTCCACCTGTGTGTGATTTTTTTGGGCCAATTCCAAGTTGCTACACTATAAAATGTGGAACAGTTCAAGGGGGTGAAAAATGTTATAACAGTAACTATAAAAATAAGTAACTGTTATAAAAACATAATAAAAACGTGTGTTGGAAAACCTTTTATTGTGCAGATGTTTAAGAATGATGCAGACTTTAAATGCTGTAGTGTTGTTACGTCTATTTCTCATTTAAGGTATCTTAGGCTGCATTTACATTGCTAACCATTTCTGATCGGAAAACACTAACTCCTGATACAGATTGTATATTGTAGCATACATGTAAACAGCTCGGAGCTGAATTTTTCACATCCATATCAGATACCTGGTCAATTGACTCACGTGTAAATGCTCACAAATTTTACGCTAACTGCTAGACCTAAAATTCATCATTTGGCACTCAAGGGACACATGTAAATTGTGAAGAGTAAATTACTGGAGTCCAGGTGAAATAAACTGCCATCAATATTTCGGGGATATAACGGTTAAAAAAAAAAACTACAGTGTAGCGAGAGAAACCAGGCTGTCTGTGAGAACATTTCTCGAACCATGGCAGAGTAAGGATGCAGCTGGTCCTGACTAATTCCAATGGAAAATTAAAGAGCCTAGGGCAAAATTCAAAGCATCTAAAGACCACAACACTCACAGTGGAAACTACTGAATCACTTGTCCTTTCTTGCTGTTTTTAGCCTAGTGCATTTAGACGGGGGAATAATGTAAACTTGGGAATCAGATATGTGTCAGGTCTGTGTCAAAATATCAGAATTGTGCCTCAAGGCCCACAATGTTAATGCAGCCAGAAAGTCTAAAGGTTATTTATATCAACAATAAGCCTTTTCTATCTGATAATATCAGAATGAGGCAGAGGGAGGCAGATATAGATGTACTTATAGACAAGGTGTTATATATATGTGTGTGTGTGTGTGTGTGTGTGTGTGTGTGTGTGTGTGTGTGTGTGTGTGTGTGTGTGGATAGATAGATAGATAGATAGATAGATGGGGAGGAGAACAAGAAGGATGTGGTATGACCTCACTGTGTGACCTTTCAGGAAGGAAGGATGCGGCTTGTTGTCCTCCAGCGACACTCCACATCTCAAGAAAAGAGACAGCATTATTAATTCCAGGCTCATCTTCTCTCTTTCTTTCATAACACACACACACACACACACACACACACACACACGTCTCCCCCCTCTTCCTGTGAGCTCCCGTTAGACATGAGAAAAAACTGCAAATTGGCAGACCATGCTTTGCTACGGTCTTTGCGAGTGAGGCTTGTGCTTTCCCTTATCCTGCTTTACATTAACTTGTTTATTTCTTTGTCATGCTGTTCATTTTATGTGCCTGCTGCTTGACACCAGACAGAACACAAAACTAATGTGATTCAGGCTTTTCTTTGTGACACTCGTGGGCTTTTTTTTTTTCTTCTTCTTCTTTACTAAATTGTATGCTGTTAACAGCTGGGTTCATTGTGACTGCATTCATATTTACTTTGGACTGTTTGCATTCATATCATTCAACTAAATTTTAGCTGAAAACTTTTCATCACTTCTACTATTGTGTTTTCTTTTATCCGTAAGCCATACATTATACACGACTGCTAAAGACAACACAATACCTCTTAAAATATGCTTTTGGCTGTATGAAAATGTGTCGTTCATCACAATAAAATCCACATAGGCAAATGAGAGCATGGGTAACAGATTTTGTAGTATTTTATAGGAGATCAAGCTGTAGTTACACCGCCATCTAATAGTCACAGATGTTCACTGCTAGTTTGATAAAGCAGTAAACTCACACATTAGATACAGAATTTTGTTGTAAAATGAAATTGTAAATTACTGAAACAAATGTGAATGTGGAAAGGAAGGGACAGTTATTCACAGGGAGTGTTAATCAGTTTTTATTACCCAAAATTAAAAGTCTAACCTCTAAACAGTTCACTATAGAAGCTGATGAGGATGACATGAACATCTATTTAAAGGTGCCAACTGCAAAGTTGAATTCTGGGCAAAATGTTCTATTTTTATTGCTGTTGGAGTTTCAAGATGTTTCACTAGTGCACACACCATGTATCCTATGTGTAAATGTTATGCTGAGATAAAACGTATCCCGCATTTTACGATTGTGGAGATTGCTGAAGCAAGTGAGCAATAATATCACGTGACCACCGTGAGGTGTGTTTGACCTACTTTTAACCAAAACAAATCGGTGTGGGCAAACAGGGATGGATCCAGCCCAAGAATCTGACAGATGCACATTTCCAGAAATATTTTCAATAATTTTTCCAGATCAAATGGATTTTTGTTTTTATCAAGTCAACACAGCATGTACAACAATGCTTCATTTATTAATATCATACTGTTTGAGTAATGTTTTTGTACTGCACACATAAATCACATTTAATGACAATGTAACAAGTTCATATGAATTGTAATAGTTTTCTGTTAGAAAAAAAAAATAAATGAACAATTTTTAAAAATACTGACAAACTGGAATAAAGCTGGTGACTAAGATGAGTGTTTTTACCACAGAAATAAGAAAATCTACAAAAGACTAGGCACAACTACTTCATTATTCTACAGCAGTGTTTCTCAAGTGCCATCTAGTGGGCCATGAATTTTTTTCAAGTTTGAAGCCAACTACTAAATAGTTCAGTATGTCGTACTGTCCCAAATCCGATAGCTGCTTTTCAAGTGGAATAAATACAGTTGTAGGTAAATTAAGAAGAACAAGCCTTTATTTTTGTCACATTCCTCCTCTGCATTTAACCCTTGCACGCACACACACACACACACACAAACACACAGACAGAGAGAGAGAGCGCATGCACATGAATCTCATAGGCCTCTTTCATTCGTGACTGCCATTTTGCCACATACTCTGTGTAGCTTACTTGCTGCTCCTATGATGGTAAGTTGAACAAGATATCTACAGGGAGTTGAGGATTGCGGCCGAACAACAAATAGTAAGGAGAAAACCCAGTAGCCTCACTCTGAGTGCAGTTGTATGCATGCACTACTTTTGCCAGAGAGTTCTTCCAGTCTGCTTTTTCACTGTCGGTCAGTGTTCTCAACATGGACAGGAGAGTTCTATTGAAACGCTCCACTTGTCCATTTCCTTGTGGGTGATATGGGGTAGTATGGGAGCCACGCATACCACAGATCTTTTGCAGCTGGGAGAATATCTGATTCTCGAATTCTCTGCCCATGTCGTGATGGATTCTTGCTTGAAAGCCAAAGTTCAGGGTAAAGTGATTGAAGACTTTGTCCACCACTGTTTTTGCAGACTTGTTTTTTGTTGCATACGCTTGTGCGAAATGTGTAAAATGATCCATCACCACTAGAATATATTCATAACCATGCTTGCAGGTCTCGAGATGTAAGAAGTCTATGGAGACAAGCTCAAAGGGGTAAGTAGTGCGGATGGAGGTCAGTGGAGCTCTGGTTATCTTGCTTGGTTGTTTCCTCTTCAAACATTCACAGACATGCATCACAAAATGCTCCACATCACTTTGCATTCGGGGCCAGTAAAATCTCTCTCTTATTAATCCCAGAGTTCTTTCTGTGCCCAAATGTCCCATTTCTTCATGGAGTTCTCTGAACACAGTGTCACGGTGCTCTTTAGGGAGGAGGAGCTGATCTATGCCATTAGCTCTCCTGTAAAGGATTCCATCATCATTCACATACAGTCTGCTCCACTGTCTCAGTAAGATTCTGATCTCAGGTGGTTCTGCCTTCAGGGCATGACCTTTTGGCAGATAATCATTGGCTTTGTGTTGTAGGAAACGGCCAATCACAAGATCCTGCTCCTGACTCATCCTGATGTCCTCTTGTGAGAGAGACTTCCCAGCAGACAGTGATGTGGTGTCTTGCAGTAGGCTGATGGCACTCTGACTGACTATAGTGGTCCCAGGAAAAGTGTTTTCCCTCTGTAGCACTGCACTCTCCACAACAGCCCCAATAACATCCTGCTTTACCTCTTCCGTGCACTGAGCCATGTACTGGTTGATGTCGAGTGGTAACCGGGATAGTCCATAGCATCAGCATTCCTCTGGCCTGGTCGGTATCTGATTGTGAAGTTAAAGTCAGCCAGTTCGCCCACCCAGCGATGTCCTGTTGCATTCAGTTTTGCTGTTGTGAGGACATATGTTAGTGGGTTGTTGTCTGTGTAGACAACAAAATGTGGGGCATAATAAAGATAGTCTCGAAAGCGTTCACAAATGGACCATTTTAGGGCCAGAAATTCCAGCTTCCTGGAATGCATGTGATAATTCTTCTCATGGGGTGTTAATGTCCGTGAACCATATGCAATGACCTTCATCTTGCCTGCTTGTCTCTGATATAACACAGCCCCCAGGCCCTCTTGCAAGGCATCACAGTGAAGTATGAACGGTTCTGCAAAATCAGGATAACCTAAAATGGGTGGCTCTGTTAGACAGCTTTTTTAAAGTATCCTGATGGATCTGAGTCCAGCTGATGGGTATGTTGGGTGGTGGCCAGCCCCTCTGCCTTGTACTGACCCCTTTCCCCTTTGTTCTGGATGCATGTGGTGGGGCTCTGTCCGGAGGCAGGGTCAGCAGCTGGTACAGTGGTTTTGCCACCTTAGAAAAGTCTGGGATATAGGCCCTGTAGTAGGAGAGAAAGCCAAGAACTCAGCTCAACTCCCCCACTGTGGATGGTGGTTGGTTTTTGAGTGCCTGAACAGGGGCTATTTCAGCTGGGTCCATAGTATAACCCTCTTCCAATAACATCCGTCCGAGGAAGCAAACTTTCCGCTTGAAGACATCACATTTCTGTGGACTGAGTTTGACACCATGTTTTTGGTATCTCTGCAGGACAGCTCAGATGTGGTCCACGTGACTGTCGAATGAAGGAGAGTGGACTAGGTTGTCATCTAAATACGGCTGGTAGGTGACATCATGAAGCCCCTTTAAACATTCCTCCATACTCCACTGAAACTCTGCTGGGGCTGAGCTGAGACCAAATGGTATGCGATTCCACTGATACAAGCCCCAAGGTGTTATAAAGGCTGTAAGAGGACGACTTTCAGTGTCGAGGAATCCCTGGTGATATGCTTTGCCCTGATCAAGGACTGAAAACCAGGAACTACCATGCAGGGAGTCTAGCATATCCTGGATTCTGGGAATCGGGTGCCTGTCTGCTACAGATTTCCTGTTGAGCTCTCTGTAATCGCAGCACAGCCTCAGCTGACCTGATTTTTTTAGAATGCAGATGATCGGGGAGGAATAGGTTGACCGTGACACTGTAATCCACCCACGGTTCAGGAGGTCTTGGAGATAATCCTTCACCTCTTGGTGCAGGGGTTTTGGCACTGATATGTAGGTCTTGCAAACAGGTATAGTGTTGTGCAGTGTGATGTGCATGTTTAAGGTGGGACTGCACCCAATGTCCTTGTCATCATAAGCAAAAGCATGACATTCCTCTCTTAACTGTCTCACCCTCTGCTGTTGGTCTTCACTGAGATGGTCAAGTTTAACAGGAGGATCCCACTGAGGTGGTTTATGGCTGTGCTGTGGGCTGCTGGTTACCTCATTTAGCTGGATGGGAGGCTGAAAGGTGTTTAGTTCCGCTGCCCCTGGTGTCTCATCAGAGGATTCCCCTGTGATGGGGTACACTGCTTTAATTTCTTCCAGGTGTCCCAGAATAGTGTGGGGGGTTAAGGTGACATCATGCTTGCTGGTGTTGGCAATTGAGACTGGGATGTATAGCGACCTTCCCTCGCTGACAGTGACCAGTCCTTCTTGGATGACCAGACCCTCAGGTACCTGTGATAGCTCATTGGGAACAAACAACAGGCTTTGTCCGGCAAACTTGGCTCCAACATGTGCACAAATGTATGAGGTGGTTATCTGTTCAGCGGCCAGGCGTATTCCCCTTTTCCCTGTCAGCACTGTCCCCGCACTTTGACTTGCATCTGGTGTCTGTAGCAATTTCAGCACTGATTTAGCTGTTTTCACTGACACTGAAAAGATTCTGCTGATTTTCTGGATGTTTTGGGGTTTTGACTGCCGCTTGCCCCACCTCCCCATGACTTCCTCAATTACATTGAATCCAATAATGGGTTTTTCTGCAACATTGGGATCACTGGACACTAACATGGGAACTTGGAATGTCTTTTCTGGGTGTGTCACAGTCCAAATAAAACTCTGTTTCTACCCACCCATCATATAGAATTTGACTCCCATTTGCAGCTAATGCTACCAGGGGTTCTGTAGCCACAAGCTCAGCAAGTGGCCTGACAGTGCTGTGTGGGAGGTATTGTTTCCGTCACTCATTGTTGATGAGACTTGCCTGAGCTCCAGTGTCCCATAGAGCCTCCGTTAGTACATTGTCTAGGTGGCACTGGACCATGCATCTCCTCCTGATGAGACTGATGAGCTTGTTTTGACGTTGTGAGGGCACATAGCTGGTATGTGTGTCGCTTTGAGGTCTGCTGCTGACTGGTTGTGGGGTGGCAGAGTGAGTGTCTGTGTGATCACTTGGTGGTTTTTGTGAAGGTGAGGAAATGTTTTGCAGAGACACAGGGTTTGCTTGGGACCTGGAGCATGGGAGGGCTACTGTGAGTCCCGGCTCAGCAGCCCCCTCCCATTTCCCTGCGTGAATCTGCTCTGCCTGCAGCCATGATAAAGGTGGCCTTCCTATCCACAACGATAGCAGTGTCTACATGTGTCACCAACATGAGCCTCTCTGCATACCTGACATCCTCTAGCCCATCTTGCAGATGATGATGGCCGGGTGTCTGTGCTTGGCCTTGGCTTTGTTGTTTCTAATGTCTCATTGAACATCCTCTTCACTTCAAGAACATCAGCCTTGAGGCCCTCAATCAGCTTAACAGTCTCTGGATCTGGTGCTTTACTCTGTCCCTGCTTTTTCTTTGTGGAGATTACCCCACCTCCTTTTGTCTGTGTTTCCTTATTTCTATCTGTTTCACTATTGAGAGGCAACTGGCAGTCATTGGCTTGCAGCTCTGTGTGTATATCTCATTTACTCTAGGTGGCTTGACTGTAATATTTCTCCTGAGTTTATTTTGTCGCTCTAGCTCAAGACTAGCAGCCTCATTTATCTTTTCAATCAGGACCTCATCTGTGACCCTAGGGTTGCTAAGATGAGGTTTCAACTGAAAATTCACTGCCTCGCTGAACAGACCAGTCTCTAATGAGAGAAGGAACTTATGCTGGATTAAGTCTGGGCTGAACTGTTCCCCCTCATCCTCCAGACTTCCAGAGTAGTTTCTCTCTGAGTTCTATTGCCCTGAACAAAAAATCCTGAGCAGATTCTTTGGGGTCTTGGGATATGTTCATGAGTCTATGGAGCAGGTCTGATGATGAGTCAACCTTGTAATGTCCCTTTAGTATGGTTTTTAATGTGGGCAGTGTGAGGTCTCGCTTCACTTCCAGTAGGTCTCGAAGGCGGAGGCCAGGGCTTACAGCTTTAATCACAGCCTCAATGATTTCAGTCTCTGAGTGGCCCTTCTTGAGCCCAGACTCAATCTGGTTGGTCAGGCTGGTGAAAGATAATTTGTCTTTCTGTCCAGCCTCCCCTATCTGAACCCAGATCCTGAAATCTTTTCTCAAAGTCACTTCTGGTGTTGTGATGGGTGTGGGCTTATTGAATTCTCTCTCTCCGACCACTGCTGTATTGCCACACTGGGTCCCCAAGGCTTCTATCTTCTCCTCTAGAACATGACGTGCCTCTGCCTGAGCCTGCTGGAGCTGTGAATACTCCTGTTTCAGTCTCTCAACTTCACTAGGTTCTGCTGATTCTGTTTCTGCTTTGTTTGTAGCATGTTCTTGTAATGACTGGAGAAATAATTGGAGATCATGAATAAACTACTGGAACACATGAGATTCCTCACTTTCTTCTATCTCACCCCAAGTGTCCTCGGCCAGCCGAATCAGGGCCTGACAGGACTGTACTCTGAATCCCTCCCCTGATGGCTCACTGCACTTGAGATGCTGAGACACCTTGATGAGCTCTGGTTTCCCAAGCATCCACAACACTGCCGTGATCTCATCCTGGAGTTGCTCCATCTTTGTCTTGTGTTTATGTCAATTTATCTAGGTTCGTCTCTTGAGAAGGGACTCATGATTGTCCAAACAGTCCCTCCTGGCTGACGCACCAGATTATGTTACACACTGAATGTAGACAATTTTCATCCAGGGGTCAGATGATTTTATTGTACTGAAACACACAGCAAAAAGACAGTCTAGCATTAGTATTATCTCTCGTTGCCGCTGCTCTGACTGTCTTCACTATGACTGGGCTGACTTCCCTCAACAATAAACACAGATTACAGCTGAGAATAACTAAATAAACAATGTCAATACACCTGTCCATGTGAATACAAAAGAAAGGAATGAATAACCATACAAATTCAGTGTGCAGCCTGTTCACTAACTTAAATACTGCTTACAGCTAATATGGACTGAAACCAGCATTTTGTTTTATACATCAGCTTACATAAGAACAATACCATTATAAGGTCAAGTCAAAAACATTACCATAAGACCATACAACTAGCGGGCTCAACATGCTAACACGAACGGCTAAAGCTAATTTTAGTGAGCTGCCTTTTCCTTACACCATTCGTCACTTTATGCACTTCCCTCGAACATAAAATGCAATGACACAACTGTGAGTAAACTTAACATAAAGATATATGTGGCGCTTGTGCACTTATCTCACCTGAAACACACAGCAAAAAGACAGTCTAGCATTAGTATTATCTCCTGTTGCCACTGCTCTGACTGTCTTCACTATGACTGGGCTGACTTCCCTCAACAATAGGATTACAGCGCCAGTCACTAACACAACAAAGCTGCTACCGCCCTCTTCTGGTGAAGGGGAATATTGCTCAACAAATGCTAATAGAGAAATCAGGTGAGTTTTCTTCTGCTTAAAAGTGACACAAGCATTTTAAATAATAATCACCAGAAAAATAATGGTTGGGTGGACCAAGGTGATGAAACAAATTAATACAATATGAGTTCTGTATATAATCTTAGCCCCTAGAATGTCCAGGGTGCCACACACACACACACACACAGAGTGTGCGCGCAGTAGGCAGAATAAATAAATACGTTTGTGAGTAAATTATATGGATCTGTGATACCTGAATGATGCCTGCTGGAAGAGGATTGAAATTTGAGCGGCTGTGGTTTGTTTACACCCGATACTAAAACTTGTAGCATCCTAGAAACCATCTCACAGACACAGACAAAAAGCCCAGAAATTCCTCCTTACCCAGGCAAAAACAATACAGGATTTATCTTGTAGTGTCTTGGTCCCCAGATCTTTAACCCATATTAAAAGTTATTTGCCTCCATGCTCTTCCAGGTTTTCATCTGTTTGTCCGTGTAGAACTATGTCTGCAGCACCAAGTAGTTTGAGATGTCGGGGAATTCAACAGATGGATAATTTTCCAACTCTTAATGAATGAATGAATAAACATGATAAGCTGATCACCGGTGGCATGGTGGTGCAGTTGGTTAGCACCGTCGCCTCACAGCAAGAAGGTCCTGTGTCCGAGCCCCGGGGTCGGCGGGGGCCTTTCTGTGTGGAGTTTGTATGTTGTCCACGTGGGTTTCCTCTGGGTGCTCTGGTTTCCCCCACAGTCCAAAGACATGCAGGTTAGGCTAATTGGTGGCTCTAAAT
>JAODTV010000013.1:14957188-14971451 GCA_025399955.1 Galeichthys feliceps
CAGTGCACTGGAATTTCGTTGTGTATCTTACACAATGACAATAAAACAATCTTGAATCTTGAATCTTGAATCTTGAATGTGAGCTATCTAGCCGACATGTTACAAAGTGAGTGTGGCTTTGTCAGAATCTTTTTTCACAAGCAGAGAAAAAAATAAAAGAACATTTAACCATATTGTGTCTGAAATGCCATTTACTCTATATTAATATCTTGTTTATAAAACTGTTGCATAAAAGCAATATCGCACTTGAAATGGTGAGACTATACTGCATATCAGCACAGCTGTGATTACTTAATCTGAATCACAGCTATGCTGATATTCAGGATAACCTCACTCTTGCTTGTGTGATGTTGCGTAACTGAATTGAATTCAACTGAATTGAACTGAACAGAGTTTAAAACATGGAACTTTCCCTACATAATACTAAATATGGCCAGCAACTTTCTTAGTGATAAGTTTTTCACCATAAGTTTTTCTCTTACCTTAATGGGTTCAATAGTGGATGTATAATTTTGTTTTGTGCATTAGTATTTTATAATACAAAATAATGACAAAATACGATACAATGTGTCACTGGATTTTTCAATATTAAAATAAAGTCTAACTATAGCTTGTAACAGAACAAAGGCTTGTCTGTCTTGCTTTGCTAATGTAGTGTGTTTGGCGTGTTTTATTAGTGGCTAGAGATTAATTCTATCTAAACCTAACAGCTGAACATATCAGAGGACATACAAAATGTTAACTGCTGTTTATCTACTTTTGAGGAATACTATTGTTAACGCATTGAGGCAAGCACTGCATGAGGGTCTGTGTGTTACATGTGGCCCTGTGCATATTGCCTGATGTTCTCATATGAGTTGCTATAACTTTCAGTGTGGGGGTCAGTTGTTAATAGAGTCGATAAACACCTGGATGCTATTTGTATGACTGCAGTGTGCCCTCTGACAGTATGTTTTTTATAAGAATATTTAAATGTTTATGAATGGAAAATATGAATATATTTAAAGGATTATAAAATGTACAGTATTTGTATTCCTAACACAAGTGAATCTGAATTGAAGAGGTCCAGAGGTACATGGACCTCTGGTCTTTTGTTGTTTTTTTAAATCCACCTTTGTTGCACTTCAGATGGAGAAATCACCTCCAAACCCATGGTCCTGTTCCTTGGCCCCTGGAGTGTGGGGAAATCCTCAATGATAAACTATTTGCTGGGACTTCAAGACACTCCTTATCAGTTATACACAGGTATGTTCCTATCAAAATTTGTATGATTATGTTATTCATATTACTAACAGAGGCATTATTCCAACTATTGTTAGTCATTTTTATTTCCCCATTTAGCATAATTTTAATTATAGCAGGGAAAAGACTCTATGCCCCCTGCTGGGAATTGACAGAATAGTAAAGCCTGCGTGCATGCTGTACTGGTGATGGCATGCCTGCTTGTAGAGTTTTCCTCTTATGGTGATCATGCTGACAGTGAGAATATACAACACTACTTGAATTCAAGTTATTTATTGTTATGGCCTGCTGGAGGATTCAGCTTCAATCAAATGCTTTCCAGTGGTTCTTCCAAATCAAATATGACATACACGTAATCCTTAGGTTACATGATGGTTACACAATAATCCTTCCTATTGAAAACCTCAGGAATTTCTTCATAGTCTACGAGTGTCAGTACTAGTTTTGAGCTAATTTATTCTAGAAGTAAAAGAACCCTGTAGCTAAGGACATTAATTGCAACAATCTAGGAACGAAGCTACTATCTCCTGCGCAATCTAGACAAATATTGTCTCTCATTACATTCCATGTCTTGTTTTTTCGACAGGAGCTGAGCCCACTACCTCTGAGTTCACTGTGATTATGCATGGTGACAAAGTCCGATCTGTAGAGGGCATTGTAATGGCTGCTGATAGCTCTCGTTCCTTCTCTCCCCTTGAGAAATTTGGCCAGAATTTTCTGGAGAAACTGATTGGCATTGAGATGCCTCATAAGCTCCTGGAGCGTGTCACATTTGTGGATACACCAGGAATCATTGAGAACCGCAAACAGCAGGAGAGAGGTAAAGTCATAATGAGTAGTCACAAGACTTTATGATGAAGCACACAATCACAACATGTTACATCACGTCGTTCCCAAAGCACATAATATGACTATAGTGGACTATATTTCATAGTTAGAAAAGAAAATTTAAAAAAGTAAGAGAGAGAGAGAGTTGGGCAACGTGGTAGAACAGCTCCAGTGTCCCAGGTTCAATCCTGTGCGCTGGTATTTCAGCCCAGGTCTGTGTGTATTGCATGGTCTCCCCATGTCAACATGGGTTTTCTCCAGTTTCTCCCAATTCCTAAAATCATGCCAATACATGGATTGGCCAAGATAAGTGTTGATGGGTGTGTGATATTTGCTCAGGCTTGCTCATTGGGGATAAATTAGGGATAAAATTAGCTCATGTTTAAAGTCTTTAATTTTCTGTAAAGCTGCTTTGTGACAATGTCTATTGTTAAAAATGCTATACAAATGAATTGACTTGATGTGTTCTGCAATCAGCTGACATCCTATTTTTTAGGGTGTACTCCCACCTCATGCCCAGTGTTCCTGGGGCAGGCTCCGTGACCCTGTCAAGTATAAATAGGTTACCGAAAGTGAGTGAGGGAGAAAGTTAAATAAAAATATTTTTCAAATAATGACAATGGAACCCGATATCTTGTGGAGTTTTATAACTTAAATACCAAAAGCCTACCTCACACCTCACCTCTGCCTGTGGTCCTGTCTGGGACATTGGCCACCGACCCACATTTTCCATCTCAGTCCTGTGCCAGTCTTTACATTTGTCACCAGGCTTGTCCTGTTCTTTTCAGCTTTGCCTCCAGGTCACAGTGCCAGGCATTTCTTGGCCTGCCTCTTACCTTGAGGGTTCCAAGTGAAGGCTTGTCTTGTGACACTGGAAGCAGGCTTGTTGAGGGTGTGGCCCCCACAAGCCTCCATCTCCACCTTCTCTGTAGAATCTATATGTCAGCTTTGCTCACTGCCGCAGTTCTTGGTTGCTAATGGGTTCTGGACAGCAAATCTTGAGAATTCCCCTGAGTGAGGTGTTGATGAATTTCTGGTATTTTTTTTCATATTAGTGAAGGTTGTTCTCCATGTTTCAGCTGCTTAGAGTAGCACGGACTTCACAATGGTATTGAATAACCTTATTTTGATGGTGGTGAGGTCCGTGGATTTCCAGACATTCCCCAGCTCTTTGAAAGCTGTTCTTGCCTTGCCGATGCAAACTTTTACATCTGTGTCTGTCCCTTCTTCCCTGTCAACAATGCTGCCAAGGTCAGAAAAGTTGTCTACTTCTTCTACCACCTTGGCCTCCAGCATGATGTGCGTATTGCTGGTGGCATTTACTTTGAGAATATTGCTCTTCCCCCTGTGAATGTTGAGGCCCAGCCATGCTGGTTTTTTCCTGCATCTGTTGCTGTGTATGGGAGAGGAGAGCCAGGTCATCTGCAAAGTCGAGGTCATCCAACTGTGCCCACGGTGTCCACTGGATGCCATTTTGCTTCTGGGCTGCAGATGTCTTCATCACTCAGTCTTTTGTCAGCAGGAACAAGAAAGGAGTGATCAGCGCGTTGGCATCCTTCATGCGGTGGAGCCATTGGAGCAGGGCATGGTCGGAACAGAGCATGAATGGGCATCCAAGCAGGTAGTACCGGAGAGTGAGGACTGCCCACTTGATTGCCAGACACTCCTTTTCCATGGTGCTGTACTTTGACTCTTGCATGGAGAGCTTGTGGGTGATGTACAGCACTGGGTGCCTTTCCCCCTCCACCACTGAGGACAAAACTGCCCACAGCCCTCTGTCTGATGCATCGGTCTGCAAAACAAAAGGGAAAAGTCAGGAGAATGCAACAGCGGGCCCCCACACTAAACCACTTTTACCTGAGCAAAATCCCGTTCACATGGCTCCATCCACTGGACCGGATCTGGTGCCCCCTTTTTAGTGAGGTCATTCAGATAGGTCATTGACACAGGGCTGGTGACATCCAAAAAGTCAGGCACAAACCACCTATAGTAGTCAGCCAGACCCAGGAACTGCCTCACCCCCTTTTTGGTCTTAGGTCTTGGGCAGGCTGCAATTGCTACAGTCTTATCAATTTGGGGACGCACCTGCTCAAGACCCAATTGGAAGCCCAGATACCATACTTCCACCCATCCAATTGCATGCTTTTTTGGGTTTGTTGTGAGCCCAGCATGCCTCAGCGACCTCAGGATAGCCCTGATATGTTGTAAATGCTGCTCCCAATCATTACTATAGATGATTATGTCATTGAGATAGGCCTATGCATATGCATTGTGGGGATGGAGAATTTGGTCCATGAGATGCGGAAATGTCGCTGGGGCCCAAAACAACCCAAAAGGAAGGATGACAAATTGGTGTAAACCAAATGGAGTGGAAAAGGCTGTTTTCTCATGGGATAATGGAGTCAAGGGGATCTGCCAATATCCCTTTGTTAAATCCAGTGTCGAGTAAAAGCAAGCCACACCTAACCAATCGAGCAGTTCATCAGATATGCATCAAATTTAGACACCACATTGACTTTCCTGTAGTGCACACAGAACCGGACCGACTCGTCGGTCTTGGGAACCAATCGCTGCTCCAGTCGCTGTGTGACTCCTCAATTACCCTGATCTTAAGCATAGCCTGGAGTTCATCCTGAACCACATTTTTCTTGTCCTTGGGGAGCAGATACGGGCAGCTGCGCACCACCACCCATGGGGGAGTCTCAATTTGGTGTTCTATGAGGTCAGTGCGACCACGGAGTGGTGAGACTATGTCTCAGAATTCTTCCTGCAACTTAATAACTTGTGCTCTCTGGGACGGTGAGAGGTGGTCTCCACAGGGGAATTGGGCCACACTTTTTAGACTTACCTCCGGTCCCAGCTCTGCCCTCTCTGGAACTACTGTCACCAGAGCAATAGGAACCTCCTGTCTCCATGGTTTCAGGAGATTGAGGTGGTAAATTTGACTTGCATCACCCCTATCTGGATGCTTGACCTCATAGTTGACCTCCCCAATTCGCCATGTGACCTCAACGGGCCCTTGCCACTTGCTGAGTAATTTTGAGCTTGAGGTGGGGGCAGTAAAATGAGGACATTATGTCCTGAGGCAAATTCCCTTAGCTGTGTCCCTCTGTTGTGCAGGCACGTTTGACATTCTTGGGCCTGTAGCAAATTCTCTTGGGTTATGTGACTCAGTGTGTGGAGTTTTGCTCTCAGGTCAAGAATGTATTGAATTTCATTTTTGCTTTGAGATGGCTCCTCCCAATTTTCTCTAATGATGTCCAAGACACCACAGGGCTTGCGCCCATACAGCAATTCAAAACCTGATGGAGGCTTGCGGGACCTCAGGCACTGTAAACAACAGAGGGTCTAGCCATCTGTCCCAGTTTTTAGCATCCCCGTGAACAAACTTACGAATCATGTTTTTAAGTGCTTGGTTAAATCATTCGACCAGCCTGTCCATTTGTGGATGATAAACACTAGTCCAAATGGATTTAATCCCCAGTAATTCGTGTAGTGTGCATGACATAAAAGTAGTGCCTTGATCAGTCAGGATTTGTTTCGGAATCCCGACTCGGGGGATAATGCGGCGGAGTGCCTTTGCAACACTGCGGGCTGAGATATTGCGAAGAGGCACTGCCTCCGGGTATCGCATTGCATAATCCACTCTATGACTAACACAAAGCGATATGCACGTGCAGATTGATTGAATGGCCTGATGAGATCCATGCCAATTCTTTCGAAGGGGATTTCAATTAATGGTAATGGCACTTTTGGTTTGGCTGCTGGATTCACCAGCTGGCATTCGCAACATGCCGCACACCAGCTGTGGACATCGGTGTGAATCCCTGGCCAATAGAAACGAGCCATGAGATGATTTAGTGTTTTATCCTGACCAAGTGCCCAGCCATAGGATTATGATGAGCTGCATGGAATAAAAGTTCCCTACGGTTCTTTGTTACCAACAACTATGTAGTCTCTTCTTTAGTTTAAGTGTCCTGCATCACTCGATATAGCCTATCCTTCATAATACAAAAATACAGGAAGGGAAGCACAACGTTAGGTTGGAGGATTTGGCCATCAATTACATTCACTTGGTCAAAGGCGTGTCTCAGAGACTTGTCACACATCTGCTCCAATGGGAAATCCCTGAAGGGATTCCCCAAAGAGAGAGGAGAGTTCTCCCCCCTTCTCCATGTCATCATGATGTGGAGCTGATGCGGACGGCCCTGGGACCAACTCCCCAGCTAATGTTGCGGCGGGATTCCCCTGTGACGTACAGTAGTCTCACCCACTACTAACTGTTTTATTCACAAATTAAACCCCAGCCAATCTGTTCCCAGGATAAGTGAGTGGGTGAGGCTCAGGCTAACCGCTGTCTCCACACTATACTTTTCTCCCCGGAATTGAATAGTGACGGGCATTAGCAGATATTTATGAATGTCACCGTGCACATATCTGACCTTTACCAATCGTGCATTTCCCAATGCCCCACACTGAATCAGGCTTTGATGCATGGAGGTCTGATTACAACCAGAATCCACCAAGCCTGATGTGTTCCCCCTTGAATGACCCCCATAGGGGAAGGGGAAGGGGAAGGAGAGCGAGAGGGAGTGGGAGGGGGAGAAAGTGAAAGTGAGAGAGAGAGAGAGAGGAAAAGAAGCTGTGGGAGTGCCTGCTCCTGGAAATGCCATCAGATGGTCCTCTGCCAGCCAGACCACCTCCTCCAGCAACGCTGCTCGGTGACACTGGACCCACGTTGGTGTATCGCTCGGCAGTTGGGCAAAGAACTGTTCCAGCATCATGTGGTCGATGATGTGCTGGCATTGGAGGTTAACCATGAGGGTCTGGAGGAGTTCCCGGACTGGTGTAGACTCTGTAGTGGCATTTCTTCCTCAAAGTCCCAGGTTTTGGCACCAGTGTAGCAACTTTGTGAGTGTGGCAGTGAGGAACTGGAGACAGGCGCTGCAATTCAAGGTACGCTGCAATTCAAGGTACGCTTTTATTGGCACTTTTCAGTGACTTTTACTATTATGCCACACTAGACACACATGCACATGACGGGGTGACAGCACTCTCTCTCTCGTCCCTGGCTGTCTGGAAGACACACAGAGACACACGTTAATAGACAGCCAGTAATTAGACACAGGTGCACCTTGTCACACGTTACCTACTGGTTCCACCTGAGACCTCGCCGTTCACTGCCAACACTCGACCACACCCTCGCTGCCACATACACATAACAGCAAATCTCTCTCCATTATCATTCATTTCACCCATACCTTGTTGCCCCATGACCTCTTCATAGCCCCTATTATTGCTACCAATCTTTGCATTAAAGTCTACCATGATGATGATCATGTTTCGTCTTGGCCCATCTTTTATGATGGTGAACAGTCTGCTGTAGAAGTTCTCTTTTTTCCTCTTTTAGCCTGTCATTCTTTGATGCATAGCACTGGATGATGGCCATATTGATACTTTTTTTCTTTGTTCTGAAGTAGGCTGTGATAATCTGTGGGCCATGTGACTCCCATCCAATGAGCACTTACTGGGCTACTTTTGATAGTATTAAGGCCACACTTCGAGTGTGTGATGCATCAGCTTGCTCATGTCCTGAGAACAATAGCATCTCGCCTGTGTTGTCTCCTCTGTCCTGAATCTGTCCATCAGATCTCACTCATTCTGAGGACGTTAAGGTTGTAGCTCATCATCTCAGCAGCCACTTGTGCTATCTTTCCAGTTTCGTATATGGAGCACACATTCCATGTTCCAATAGTGATGTGGTCCTGGTAGAGCTGATGGTCATCAGCTTAACAGCTTCCAGACAAGTCTGGCTTTCGCTCTTATACTCCAGCTGGGGGTCCAACCACTTCCAAGGCAAAAATTTTGTTATTTCTTGTCAGAGTTTTTGTAGCAAATAATTTTTCTGCGGGTGGTGGTGGGGTTGCTGGTCCCTCACCCAACCCTCCTCCTTTTGCATCACAGGCTTGGCCATCGCGGAGTTAAATATCAAAAGCAGCCTCAAAAATTTTTTCAAGTTGTTTGCATGTACATATAACAAGGTCAACATTAGATCTTCAGAAACCAAAGGAAATAATCTTGTTTCTGCTAGTGTAAGAACCATGTTCATGTTAGTGTTTTTAAGCATTTTAAGCATTTTAGGTGCTACATATTGTATCAGTTGCTCTTTTTTTCAAGAAACCAAAAGTATGAGTCTGCTTCTTTATATCTTGTGGTCTAAGGATGTAACTAATAATTTCAATATCACAAGTGAAAAATAAGTCTCCTTAGTGACATCCCATGTTGATCAAAAATTGTGACTGGAATAAAATAGGCTATTCAAGACCAGTTGTATTCTATATAATTATGTTTCTGTATAATTTCAACATTTCCACACAACTTTCTCCACAGGGTATCCCTTTAACGATGTGTGTCAGTGGTTCATTGACCGTGCTGACCTAATCTTTGTGGTATTTGACCCCACCAAGTTGGATGTTGGTCTTGAGCTAGAGATGCTCTTCAGGCAACTGAAAGGACGAGAGTCACAGATACGCATCATCCTCAACAAGGCTGACAGCCTGGCTACTCAGGATCTCATGCGTGTGTATGGTGCCTTGTTCTGGAGCCTTGCACCACTTATCAATGTGACTGAGCCACCACGTGTGTATGTCAGCTCCTTCTGGCCCTACGACTATGCCCCCGACACCAGCCATGAGCTCTTCAAGCGTGAGGAAATTTCCCTCCTGGAAGACTTAAACCAGGTGATTGAGAATCGCCTAGAGAATAAGATTGCCTTCATTCGCCAACATGGCATCCGTGTACGCATCCATGCCCTGCTGGTGGATCGCTATGTGCAAACATTCAAGGAGAAAATGAGCTTCTTCAGTGATCCTGAATTGGTGTTCAAGGAAATTGTGGATGACCCAGATAAGTTCTATATCTTCAAGTCTATCCTGGCCAAGACCAATGTCAGCAAGTTCGACCTGCCCAATCGCGATGCATACCGTGACTTCTTTGGCATCAACCCAGTAAATAGTTTCAAGCAGCTCTCTGCCCAGTGCTCTTATATAGGTGGCTGTCTGTTGGACAAGATTGAAAGGTCAATTACCACTGATTTGCCAGGACTCCTGAGTAGCATCCACTCAAATAAAAACCCTACCTTGTCCTCCTGTGAGGCCACTGGCTGTGGAGAGAAGCCTAAGAATCGCTACCGACGAAACTGAGAGAGGAAAGAGTGATCAAAGGAAAAGCACCGGAGCAGTGGAAACAAATCCTACTCCTGCTACAGGTCCATTTCAGAAGTTGAGGAGACATGCCATCAGAGAATTAATTTTTTAGCGTTTTTTTTTTAATTGGGCAAAAGAGTCAGGGTTGGCAATATTTTGAGAAAACCTTCTGTTTTGTGCACTACATTAATGAACTGTTGTCAGTTTGGAAAGGAAAATTTGTAATCCTGGGGGTGGGGAGGGGTATAGCTGATATACAAAAATTATGAGACTGATACATTCAGTATAAGCTGCATCGACTAGGCATAAGTTTGTCATTTTTTTCCAATCTTGTTGGCAGGTTTGTATGAAATATAGAAGGTTGTGGTTTTGTAAACAAAGTGTCTATAAAAAGAAAACGAGCACATCAGCTCATGGTAACAACATTCTGTTTTTTCATAGATGTTGATTTTATTTGTAGACTCGTGACTAGACTGGTATCTTTCTCATATCATATTTTATTTGGAGAAAATCACTGTGCTGCATGTTTAATTACAGAAGACTTTAAAGGGGCACATATTCATACATTTTTACTTAATACCTTTAAGCACATTTTCATAGTAATGTATATCTGCTTATAATTCTGTTTCCACATGAACGGAATGTGTCTTCTGAAATGATCACTTGAATGTCATATTAGTAGGCTTTTTTTCTCGATACATTTCAGGCATTTTTGGAGAGAAACCTCTTTCTTAAATGCTTAATTGGCTTTAGAGTATTATTTGCCCATGTGTTTTAACTGTGTAGCTGATGTTTATTGGGAAGTGAATAAAAAGTGCAATACCATGTGATTTTCCCAGTGGCAAAAGAAATAAAAGTGTTTGTGATTGTAATATTGCCTGTTTATTTGGTATACCCAGAGACAAAAAAGTTTATACCAAAGAAAAAAAACTGTACTGCAATCATAACAGACCCAGATAATCATAATGAACATCCTTTCAACACGTTTAGTACTATTTGACTTTATAGCATAGAGTTATAGAAGAGTAATAGCTTATAATTGATACTATCTGGTGTCACCCAGAAAAGGATGGTTCTTTTTTAGGTCTGGTTCCAGAAGGTTCTCATGTCATCTTTTTCTTGCCACTGTTACCTCTGGCTTGCTCAAGGGATCTAAATCTATATCCGGAATTCTGGAAAGATGCTTTAAAAAATTATATTATTAATGCTTTAAAAAAAATTATATTATTAAAAAGGGCGATATGAACTACATTGAAAGAAATTGAATTGATTTGAAGCAGGCAGGAAAAGGATGCATTGAACTGAGTAATGGGTCTTGCTGTATGTGCTATGCTCTGTAACTGTTTTCTTGTTCATGGAATACAAAAATAATGTATTTTTCAGACAATAATTTTGTAATAATTTTTTTTCAGAAATTATGTTTAAGAACATAATTTCTTATCTTTGACAAATGTATATGTTTAGGCTCAGAGAATATTGGCAATGCACTGAAAGGCAGAGGGATGTTAATTGACATGAGAAAATGAGAACAATGCAATTAAGTCCATTCTTTGCTTTATTCCTTGTTCTGTCTTTCTCTTTATTTTGGGAAGTGCTGGGTTCACAAATGATGACAGGTCAAAAAATTTAAATAATTTCTGAAGCATCCCCTGGAAAAGACAACACTTTCATTTTTAACCACCACCTTCTAATAGTCTACAGTAGCCTAATAGTCAGATGACAGATAAAATCTACTACTACTACCTACTACTACCACTATTATTATTAATAATAATAATAATAATAATAATAATAATAATAATAATTAATAACTAGAAAAGGGCATTTCTTGGAGAAAATGTGTGATTGCTGTTTGCATGAATCGAGAAAGGCAGCAACTGAGAAAGGAAAGGTGAACGAATGACAAAAGGGTGTGCTTTCAGCAGTTGAATCTACAGATGAAGTTTAGTAGGTCTACCTTGAAAGATGATGGAGTAGTAAATTTGGTGGCTTGCAATGGAAGGATGGTGGGATGAATAAAATTATCGAAAGGTCAGATACAGAGTGCCATCTGTATGAAAAAGTAGTTAAAGGTGCTGACTGCAAAGTCATCTGAAATTTAAAATTTTTTAAATTGTGCATGGCATTTTCCTATGTCTCGCAAGCACAATATCATGCGGACGAGATGTGATCATTTTGATGTACTGAGGGTCACTTTTCTCCATTTTGGGACTGAATATCCTACCTCTTGAGGTAAACAGAGGGCCCTATGGAAATAGCCGAAGGCAAGGAGCTTGAACTAATTAGCATAACTATGGAACTGCGTCACACCAAGATGTCAATGTGCAGAAAACATTGTGACCCTGCATTGACCTCAGAGACTTTTGAGTCACAGACAAGCAGGAGCAGCGCTTCAAGGCCCTGCTGCAGGCCCAGCAGGAGGACTGCCAGGCCTTACTGCATCTCCTCACACCTGCAGGTGCACCAGCCACAGAGTCAGCGGGCTTTCTCCACATCACCCTTGCAAAAATGGGGCCGCACAATTACCCCAAGGCCTTCACAGCCCTCTTCGAGCAAGACGTGGCGGTGTGGGGATGGCCGGATGAGCAGCGAGAGGCTCGCCTACTGCTGTTCCTCACCGGTGAAGTGTAGCTCACAGCCCAGCAACTGCCTGCTGACAACAGGCTGGACTATGCGGACTTGAAGTGCACTATCCTGCAGTGAGTCAGCCACAACCCCAAGCACCACCATCAGCGCTTCCGCGCACTGACACTGGAGGAAATTCGCTGGCTGTTTGGCTACAGCCAGCAGCTATGGGACGCCTGCTGGCAGTGGTTGGGGGTAGAAGACCGCAACGTAGAGGGGGTCATTGTTGCGGTGGCACTGGAGCAGTTCATTGCTCAGCTGCTGGGGGGGACTGTGAAGTGGGTCCAGTGCCACCAACCGGCATCACTGGATTGAGCAATTGAGTTGGCGGAGGAACATCTGGCAATGGTTCCAGTGGGAGGCAGACAGCCTGCCTCTTCTTCAGTGGTGAAGTGGTGAGATCTGGGCCAGTGTGCTGTAATTGTGTGGAGGCTGGACTGTTCCATGACCAGTGCCATGCAATGGAGGTGGGGGCAATGGTCTGGATCCCTGATGCACCAGAAACCACCCCAATCAAGCTGGGACATACTGCATACCAAGGGTGTACATATCACACTTGAGTGGATTCAGGCTGCAATCAAATGTCAATTCACCAAAGCTTTGTTCAAGGCAAGGCAGTTGGTATTGCATGTCTGCTGAAGGTTCAGTGTGTGCATGGGGACGTTCATGAATGCCCGCAGGTACTAATAAAAATCCAATTTCAGTGAACATATTATAGTGTCAAGGTGGCAGTTAGGCTGCGCCTCACTCACCCACTAATTATGATGACAGATTGGTCGGGATTTAAGAGCCTAATAGAGTGAGTGGTGGCGGGTGAGTCCTGCCATAGAACATCATGGGGGATCCCGATGTGACATTGTCGGGGTAAGCCATCCCAGAGCCGTCTACATTAGCTCTCCGTCATAGCGACACAGAGAGCATGGAGCTTGCCGGCCCTCCCCTTTCTCACAGTTATTTCCTAATAGATTTCACTCTGGAGCAGGCGTGAGACGAATCTCGGCAGCACGTGTACGTCCAAATGAGAGTAATCGATGGTCAGAACCTCCAGCCAAATGTTGCACTCTCCCACTCATACTTTTCTAGAATTAAAGATAAGCTGTATCGATTGACACAGGAGACTCAAACCGGAGAGCGAGTAACACAATTATTTTCTCCCAAAAGTCACAGGGAAATCCTTTGCCATGCAGCTCATTATAACCCAATGGCCAGACACCTGGGGCAATACAAAACACTAACCCGATTTATGGCCCAGTTCTACTGGCCAGGGATTCATGGGGATGTCTGCAGGTGGTGTGCAGGATGCCACTCCAAAAGTGCCATTGTGCCCTCTTCCCTGAATCGAGACCCCCTTCAAAAGAATTGGGATGGATCTTGTCGGGCCATTTGATTGGACTTCATAAGGGCATTGCTTTATTTTAGTCCTGTGGACTATGCAATGCAATACCTCAAACAGTAGTTTGAAGTAGTGCCTCTGCGTAACATTTCCACATGCAGTGTTGCAGAGGCACTGTTTAAAATTATCTCCCGAGTTGGGATTCCGAAAGAAATTCTGACTGATCAGGGCTCAACATTCATGTCACGCACACTTCGTGAACTCTATTAGTTGTTGTGGATGAAATCAATCTGCACAAGTATTTATCATCCACAAACAGATGGCTTGGTCGAGTGATTTAACCAAACCCTTAAGAACTTAATTTGTAAGTTTGTGCACAAAGACACTCATAATTGGAATAAATGGCTCGAACCCCTGTTGTTTGCAGTACGAGAGGTCCCACAAGCCTCAACAGGGTTTTCCCCATTTGAATTACTATATTGATGCAAGCCTTGGGGCGTCCTAGACATCGTCGTGAAAAATTGGGAGGAAGGGCCTTCTGACAGTAAAAATGAAATTCAATAAGTTCTTGACCTGCGCGCAAAACACCACACACTCAGCCATCTATGCCAGGAGAATTTGCGGCAGGTGCAAGAACATCAGTCCCAGCTGAACAACAGGGGGGCACACCTTAGAGAATTCACAAAGGGAGATAAAGTTCTCATATTGTTGCCCATGTCAAGTTCTAAATTACTCGCCAAGTGGCAAGGGCCCTTTGAAGTTACACAATGAGTTGGGGACTTCGACTACGAGGTGAAGCGAACAGATACAGTGTCTTGAAAAAGTATTCATTGCCCTTGGTGTTTGTCCTGTTTTGTTGCATGACAAGCTGGAATTAAAATTGATTGTTGGGGGTTAGCACCATTTGATTTCCACAACATGCCTACCAATTTAAAGGTGCAAATTGTCTTTTAATTGTGACACAAACAATAATTAAGATGAAAAAACAGAAATCTGGAGTGTGCATAGGTATTCACCCCCTTTTGTATGA
>JAODTV010000013.1:15727684-15738230 GCA_025399955.1 Galeichthys feliceps
ATTTTTTATGTTTTTCCCCCTAACAGATTTGTTTGTTTTTCAATTGAATTGTACAGGTTATAGGTCACATTAAAGGTTGGAAAAGTTTTGAAATTATTTATCGTGGTCTCATTTTTTTTACATCAGAAAAACCTAGCATTTTAACAGGGTGTTTACACTTTTTATATCCACTGTACCAGTAATAATGGCACTTTACCGGTCCCTATCCAGACACTTGTGCCACAGCTCCTGGGTGACTTGTTAGAGAAAGATGTCACCCGGAAAGTCTACCTATCCATTATACTGGAGGATGTAGTAACTCTTGAGTCTGCTGTCAACACAGCAGCAGATATCACCCTGATGTCAGCCAGACTCTTCACCCAAATGCGAGACCTAGCTGCAAAAAGGAACAAGACACTTCAGCTCAAGAGATGTTTCCTAGACATGCATACCTATTCATCTGTGGGTACCCAGATGGATCATGTGATACCCACCCACCTAACCATTGTCCTGATGAAGCTGGTGCAGGATCCAGTGTACATATCCCAACTGGAATTTGTTTCCCTCTTCATTGGCAAATAATTTACTGAACCAATTCAAGCCCTTATTGGACTTCCAATGGCTGAAAATTTTGGCAGAGGTCAGACAACTTTTGTCCTTGATGGCATCAAACCCAGCCTCAACCCACAAGTGGAGGAAGGTTTGCCTCATGGGCCACACCAAACCACAGTCAGAGCCAAGTATAATTCCTGTCCATTTCTGACCCTACACCAGGGCCTTACTGCCCCAAAATCAGAAATGTTATATGGCTCCAGGAAACAGAAATCACAGATGTTGTAATGACTATGGGAGTGGAGAAATCAACTACCAGTCAAGAACTGTATGATAAGCTGAGGCACAACAACCCTCACATACCCTACACCAATAAATCATCAAAATTCCTGTTGGGCACAGACCGTGAATTGATGATGACAGCCACAGGGATCTGCACCCTAGACCTAACCTGGAACAACTGACCACTAAGGCACTACTTCCTGGTTGTCCTTAACCTTCCATACCCGTGTTCCTCGGTGCAGATCTCCTGGTTATGCTGGCCATCCAAGTGCACACAGTCAATAATGTCCTCTGGACAGTCTCCCACAGACAAAAACACCCACTGGAAGTGGACCTCAACAACCTCTTTTCAGGACAAACAATCCCAGAGGCTTGTGCCATGGTTAATCAACAAAGCCTGGTGCTCCCAGCCTACACAAAAGGGATCCCAATCTGGCTGCACATGAGAAACCACCAAACATTGAACCACTTACTGGCATTCTTCCAGCTATCTGCAGAAGCCACAAAACTGGGTCTGACACGTGAACCCACACTGCTTCTGGAAGTCACCTCCTGAGTCGTTTATATCCTTTTCAATATTTGCACTGGTTGAACTTTTTGAACTCATTTACAAGTTCAAAGACTTCTTTGCCAAAGACTCCCTAGACTGTGGATTCACAGGCATTCACATAGTCTGCATTCCCACATGGTCAAGAACCCCTCCTCTGTTCATACAACAATACAAAATTACAATTGCATCTTACAAGCCAGCACAAGACATAATTGACTATGTTGGAAAAGGGAATCATCCGTCCATGGAACAGCACATATTCAACTCCCATCCCATCTGGACAGTTTTCAAACCCACTGGAAAATGGCATCCCACTATTGACTAAGGGAAACTGAACCAACAGGTTCCCTTGTCGCATTGGTCAATTACACAACTGGATCAGGATGTCATCAAGGTCAGAGGTGCAAACATCTTCTCTACCCTGGACATGGCCTCTGGATTCAGGACCATTCCAATTACACCCTGATGATGAAAACAAACTGACATTCACCTTCACCAACAAACAATACCCCTTTACTCAATGCCCTTTCAGGTATACCCTGATGCTAGAGCTCTAGGGAACCTCATCTATGTGGATATCTTCTTAATGAGAAGCACTACAATTGAAGCTCACCTGGTGGAAATTGATTATGTCCTGGAGCAGCTGACAAAGGCTGGTTCCAAAATCACCCTCCACAAAGGTCCATGGTGCAAAACTAAGGTGGCCTGTTGATTGGCTCAAATGGCATTGAACCCCAATGCAGCCGCATTCAGGCCATGCAGAATATTAAAGTACCCTCAAACTTGTCAGAACTGCACAGTTTCCTTGGCATGTGCAACTATTTGTGGCAATTCATTGAAACTTACTCCGACATTCCCAGAACACTGACTGCACTCCTCAAAAAGGATGTCCCATTCCAGTGGGCCAAAAAACATGGAAAATGCCATGAAAGAATTGAAACAACTTTTGTGCTTGGCACCCTGTCTGACCTACCCTAACCCAGACAAAAATTCCTTTTGGATGCAGGTTTCTCATACCACTGCCTCAGTGTGGGTTTATACCAAATATATGACCAAGACAAACAGGTGGTTGTATATGCCAGCAAGACACTGCTGGCACCAGAACACAAGTACTGGGATTGTGAAAAGGCACTGCGTTGCACAGGATGGGCCATAAATCATTTCTTCAATTACATGGGAGGACAGAAGACCATTATTGAAATTTGCCATCAGCCAGTGACATTCCTGAACAGCCAACGCATCAGAGATGGAGTGGTAACCAACTCACAACTAGCCACTTCTCTAATAGCCCTCCAAGGCCATGACACTGAAGTCCAGTATGCTCAAAGTCACAAGCTACCACTTGGCACCAGACTAGCCAACTGTCAAACTTGTTCTCAGGATGAACCAGCTAGAGTAAGCAGTCTTAGTACACCAGTACTAATGGAACCCTCTAATCACCACTATTTTGATGAGAACATCTGCCAAGCCATGATCACTGCCTACGTAGACAGATGGTCATACAATAAGCAAGGGGTCCTCAAGGCAGGGGCAGGCATTATATGGCTCAATGATGACCCATGTCTACCGAAACAGTTTAACCTGGGACCACAAACAACACCAAAACAACTGGTGAAACCCTCAGTCAGGTAGCCTACTGGCTCACCTACTGGCTCAACATATGAGAGGACATAACAGAATAGGTAAAAGGATGTCTGGTTTGTTGTCAGTACCAACCAGCAAACCCAAACCACAAGGCCTCATCACAGTGTATGGAAACCACTTTCCTATGGCCAGACCTACAGATTGACTGGGGTGGGCCCTTGGCCAAATCAGCACAGTGTATGTGCAATTGTGTTATTAAATCAGTCTCATACAATCAATCAGTCTCATAAAATATCAATTCATTAATTTTACTAATCAACATTTCTATTAATTATTAAATTAATGAATGAATTACTCTAGTGATACACTCGATCAGTGAACGCAATGTGAATTCTTTGATGGCAGAGGATGGCTTCAAGTAATACTGCAGCAAAACAGACAAAACAGTTTCTTGTAAATATCTAATTTATTAAAATGACAAAATCAAGTGAGAATAATACTGATCAGGTACATTCAATAATACTAGCAGCAGTTTAACAAATCAAGGCACAAAAATGGTGATATGAGGTGGTAATATTGTGTGTAGGTATGTGTGTGTGTGTAGAGAAGTGAAAGTGCGAAAAAGGTGGGGGAGGGGCCGTAGGCGCTCTATGTGACTGATTAGACAAAGGCGCATAAATAATCTTTGGCCCATGCAGGGATCTAACCCGCGATCTCAGCATTATAAGCACCATGTTCTAACCAACTGAGCTAACCAGTCCTTAATTTACTGAAGTCTGAATTCTGAGGTGTGTAAGGGAGTGTTAGAGAGCGAGAGATAAAAAGAGATAAAGCGTGCAAAATCTATCTACCAGAGTAAAAACTGAGAAACACAATAACATATAATCAAACCAAAACTGAGAGATTATTGTGCGCACACTTGAAACGACCTTAGGTTTAAAATAGCACTTTTCACATAAACTAAATCAAGCTAAGACTAACGTTGCCCCAAATGCCAGCCTTACTTGCGACCACTCTCACGTGCCAGCATGAAGGACTTCGTCAGTGATCCTCCGTTCAGTGTATTTGGCTAGAAGAGCGGAGCACAGTTTCAATGTAGTTGAAATGTAGCTTTGCTATGCTGCAAAAGTCCTTCCCAGGTGGGATCTCGTGATTCAGAAGGTCCTTGGTCGAAAGTTCATTGGTTGAAGACGTGGAGGGAACCGCTCGCCTCTAATCTTCCTAATTTGTGTTATTACAGTGTAGTAATACAGTGGCCGAGTTCAAACACCACGAAAGCGAAACGTGACTGAGGTACTTTTAACCATAGCCAGTGGCTCGTACAACCACGCGTTTTGTCCCTTTGTTCTTCGCTTCCGTTTTTGCAGGCTGCAGTGACTCCTTTTAATACCGACGGCGTGTCGATCAGAGAGGGTGCGAGGCAGAGCGCACAAGGCCAGAGAGCGCGAGGCGCGTCTGCGCACCGGTCCAAGAGGAGAAGCCGGAGGCAGAGAGAAGCCGGTCAGCGCACCAGTCAGAGGGAGAAAACAATAGGCAATGCTCTCCACAGAGACAGTCTCCCTTCTTGATCATCTCAGAAGAATCCATTACTGAAGAAAAGGCACAGTGAAGCTTGTTTGAAGTTTGCTACAGAACAGCCTGTAGATTACCAATGTCTGGTCAACATTTCATGTGAACAGCTGCACTGGAAGTACATGTATGTTTAATAGAAAAATAGTTGATGTGTTGAATACTTATTTTCCACACTGTATGTGCTTTTAAGGTTTTAGAAAATAAACTTGGTGGTGGTGCAGTGCCAAGTCAACCAAACATGGTTTACCTCAAGCCCGGATCAGGTTTGGCAGTGAGGACAATGTGGTGCAGTGGCTCACACTGTTGCTTCACAGCAAGCAGGTTCTGGGTTCGAACCGGCCAGTGAACCAGGGCCTCTCTGTTTACCAGAAGGGTCGACCTCTCTGGTCCACCCCTTTTCGACCAATAGGGAATGGATTCTGTTCTTGTTTGCGGACCAAATTTTGACCTGTTCAGAGCATTTTGACCAACAATAAATTGGTTCGGAACCTGAAATAGTTGGTTCCCAACTGGAGCCAACATATAGCTGGTTTTTCCAGCGTGAACCATGACGACATCAGTGGATGTGTCATTAGTTTGGAGAAGAAGCAGAGCACAGCAATGGAGAATACAACGGAAAAAAATGGACTGAAAAATATCTGCAATAACAACAAAAGCTCGCAGGAAATCAATGCGCTCTGCCATTCTTGTCACTACTGTTTACTCCCGCTGTGCAACGCCCTCCATTCATGACGCATCCTTGATTACAATGGTTCCACCCAAAACTGGTGAAAATGGGTGCTGGTTCGCTACCTGGCACCAAGGTTCAAAGAATCCTGAATGGACCTGATTCAAGAACCCATTCCCTGTTGATCGAAAAGGGGTATGTGTAGGTTTGCATGTTCTCCTCGTGCCCATGTGGGTTTACTCCTCCCACAGTCCAAATTGCCCCAGGTGTGAATGAGAGTATGATTGGCTGTCTCTCTGTGTTAGCCCCACGGTATATTGGTGACCTGTCCAGGGTGTACCCTGACCCTCACCTAATGTCAGCTGACATTGACTCCAGCTCACCTGTGACCTGCAATGGATAAGCGGTATAGAAAATGAATTAATTAATGAAACTTGTTGGTACACTTGGTTTGTTATTGGTTTAGTTTAAGAGGTTTAGAGCTGCTATAATAAAAACATTTTCCTACACATTTTTCCTTAAAGGTGAGGGTTTAAGCCATTTGTAATATTTGGTGAAGTTCAGATTAAAAAAAAACAAAAAACAAAACAAAAACTCAGTAAATAATCTGCTCAGGTCATGAGTTTTAAAAAGTGCTAGGGACACAAATGATGACTATTCAAAAAGAAATTGATTTCTTAAACTATATACAGTAATAACAGGATGAAGGATGCCTCGGAAGTTTTTTTTTTTTTTTGATGGGGAGATAGGGGCAGTTGGGGGCAGTGTGTTAGGCCAATGTCATACTTTCTACATCCACGAGTACATGAGAGTCCGCTAGGGACTGCATGACTTAAATGTCATCATCAGAAGGTGTATGCGAGACTCTGTGTGGACGTCCATGTACCCTCCAATTTGTTGTGACTACACCGCTATGCTACAAGGGCACGAACTAGAAATTACTGCGCATGCATCCTTCGAGTGGACTAGAAATTAGTATAATAGGAACAAACATTATTCCGCAACTGTCCAGGCATGCGTCTGCAAGGGAGTATAACTGAGGCTTTCATCATCACAAATTCCGTTTATGTACTAATTACCTCTGAATTGACCAAGGATTTTTTTTTTAAATGTTGCTATTTGACAGATATAAGCAGATGTTCTTTTGATTTGCTCGCCTTTCAAGATGTTGCACATCTGTGGAAGAGCTTAGCTTCCGTACAGTTATTATTGCACTTAGTGGTTAAAAAAATGGGAAATGCAACAAATGCTAATAGAGGACTAGTAGGGCTAATATTCTCTCTGCTCCATGCTTGCTTTTCAGTGGAAGCTTTTGTGTGGTTTTTGAGATTTTGCTGAAACTTGTCAACTGAAACCCTGTATCAACGGGTGGCACGGTGGTGTAGTGGTTAGCACTCCACTCTCAGCAAAAAGGTTCCGGGTTCGAACCTCATGACTAACGGGGGCCTTTCTGTGTGGAGTTTGCATGTTCTCCCTGTGGCTGCGTGGGTTTCCTCCGGGTGCTCCGGTTTCCCCCACAGTTCAAAGACATGCAGATTAGTAAAATACAATGCTTGTTGTACAAGCCAGTGCATACTTAGTGCTGGTCCCAAGCTCGAATAGATTGGGGATGGTTGCATCAGGAAGGGCATCCGGTGTAACAAAACAAAACAAAAAAAACCCCACTATGCCAAATCAAATATGTGGAACAGATCCGATGTGGCAACCTCTAACGGGAGCAGCCGGAAGAAGAAACTGAAACCTGTTAACCTTGGTTAATGATATTACCTCAGTTAAACAAATGTATGTCTGAAATAAATTTAAATAAATTAACTAGACTGGATAATGTTATGCTGTTGTCTTTCAGTTGGCTATCATGGGGTTCCTCTAAAACTTCACTACATAATCTATATAAGCCTATAGCATAAGTCAAGTGTAATAGCCTTCTGACTTAATTTTGTTTGAGGTGATGTCATTATTAATGGCATCCTGTCCTAACAAATTCTATGGTCACGAGTCACTGCTGGGGTCAGTTGTAAGTATACAATTTTATCAATACAAGTATTTAAGGTATTTAACAAAAGCGATTCCACTTAGTTGAAGCATGAGCAGTAAAAAGCTACTCCCAAGTCAACTACATGATGTTCAAATGCTTGTGGTGCTACTGCTTTTGAAAACAGTGAGTAACTCAGTGGCAAGTTATGATGTATTCGCCCATTGGAGCTTAGATGTCAGGTCACATGACTGCCATTGATTGGCTACATGTATCCACCACACTGGGCTGGTTACACATATCCCACAGGCTCCATTGTTTTTTTTAATGACCCAAAATAATCCTCTTTAAAACATTTAATTAACCACGTGGGAGGGGGGGATTGACAGAATTTAGCCCCTCAAGCAAATGAGTTGCCCCAAGTGAGTTTGTTTTAATGGTTCAATATTGCTGTTATTTCAAAATAATTAATGACAGAGTGGCTTAATTTTGCTGTACACAAAGCACAGCTACTATTACCACCCCAAAAACGATGATTTTGCAATAACAGCATTTGGTTTATTCCTCATATACCACAGCAATTTGGCAATGGCATTGCAAAACAGAGGGCGTTGCACAATGCAAGTAAACAGTAGTAGCAAGATGGCAGAGTGCATGGATTACCTGCAAGCTTTTGTTCTGGTTATTGAAATTTTTCATTCCTTTTTTTTTTTTTTTTTTTGGATGTGGTGTCCTTTTCCATTGATACAATCTGCTTCCTCTCCAAACTAATCACACATCCACTGATGTCACGGTTCGTGCTGGAAAAACCAGCCATATTTTGATTCCAGCTGGGAACCAACTTTTCAGGTTCCAAACCAATTTATTTTTGGTCGAAATTCTCTGAACTGTTCAAAATTTGGTTCGTGAACAAAACGGAACCCGTTCCCTGTTGATGGAAAAGTGGCAAGGCTGGATAAGATTTGGCTGGAGATATTAAAGTCACTGGACAAGGTTGGAGTTGTGTAGTTAACACACCTGATACATGTTGCATGAAGATCTGAGCCTTTGGACTTGCAAACTACGATGGTGATCCCCATTTTTATTCCTCCATTCCCGAGCATTATTTTTGGGTTGTCCATGTATGCATTCATATGCACAGCCATTCAAGATCGTGATATCTTAGAAAGGAGTGGTTGGAAAGTTTGAGAGATTTATATGGAATTGATCCAAACAAGATCAAGGTCACAGCAAGACCAAATTACTGTTTTTCTTCAAAAGCTTCCTTCCTGTAGATTTAAGGGGATTTCAGGCATACAAATTAGTAATAAGAAGGATGAAACTTCTTGGCGTGGGAGGGACCAGAGGGTATGTTCCAACTATAGGAAAGTCACACTCCTCAGGAAAAGTATTACAACTCAAGAATTTCAATCCATGGCATCCATGGTGGTGTGCTTTTTTTTTCTTCTTTTTACATATTAATTAGTATAATATTTTGGTTTGGGATGAAGAAAATCAAATAGGATGACAAAAATGAACTGTATTTATGCCCAGAAGTTGATGCAAGGTCATTAGGAATGTGCACTAGGAATGCTGTAATGAGCCACACCCTGTGGACACCTGTAGGGAGTCGTTTTTGTTCCATACATGTTATCATAGAAGCCTCTACTTCATTTAAAGAACTGTGAATTGTCTTTTAACCTCTCAAAGAGCTTGTTAATGAGCTAATAAACCGAGTCAGTCAGTTCTATCAGGATCACTCAAAGACAAGGGCTGAGAAAAGTTACTTAACAGAATACGAGTCAGATTCACGTTTTATAATTTATGAATGCTGGAGACGAACATGATTAAGATTCCCATTATGTTTATTACAACTCGTATTTATGCATTTCTACAACCAAGTGTAGACATGTACCTATTTTCAATTTAACCGGTAACATGTAATTTATTTTTGCATAAACCTGATTTGGACAGTTACATCATAAATCCAACTAATATCAAATGTCTTTAATTTACTGGAACTACCTTATATAAACCCAAACACTGAACCTTAATACATTAGTTAAAATAACTGGAACAGCTCGATGAAAAACATTTTTCTATTTGTTCACAAGTCATATTCTGGATGAATACATTTGTATGAGTAACCTGAAAATCAAGGCCAAAGGAAGTTTTTCCCCCCACAAAAAAATAAAATAAATAAAATTTAAAAAATTCCACAACTTTATTGCACCTGTATCTTTATATTCATATAGTCTCAATATTGAACGTTTCTTCTTAGTCTTGAAAGGGCATCGTAATGGGACAGAACCAGTGGTGTAAATGATCATGAATTAAAGATCATTGTATTCTTCAGCATTGGCTCTACTGAAAAGATCAGAGTAACATTTCTAATGCTAACAGTGCTCACAGTTCTGATGTTCCTCCAGATGCGGAGTTCTGCACAGCACTCACACGTCTGTCCACTGAGTAAATTCTACAGTTACAGTCCAAAAACCCTTTAACATATTCTTCATTTGTGAAATACATGCGCATTTAAATATGCGTCTTACTTTTAAATGATAAAGTAGATCTCTCAGGATCATCTATTCATTTTTTTAATTAATTCAAGGCAACTTTTTCTAAAATGGAAATATCAGGGGGAATTAAGCGTTGACTACAAGGATGTTTAAGGGAGTCACACAGAGCACAAGTGTACAAAGATCTACTCCAGAAAGCTTCACATCTTACTCATTATTAGGCTGTGGCTAGGTCTCTGGATTAAAATAAATCTTTTGTTCTAAAGCATTATAGTACACTTCCAGAGAAGTAGTTTAAACTCTGGATTATGGATGATCAGGGAAAATGAGGAATGAAGAGGATATGTTTGCACTGTAGGAGATGAACAGAGAGAACATTTTTAAGACCTGTCTGACTTGCATAGAGTAGAAACGGTGGAATTTGCATGTAAAATGTAACACACACTAGAACCTTCCCTGTGTATTTCTAAGGGATGGCGCACTGCCCATGCAGCCTCTCCAGCGCTGAAATGGATGGATATTTTTTATATTGAAGCAGCCTGGCACTTAGACATGTTATTCATCCCATCCAAGGGGAAAACATTAAGGACACAAAGTTCGTTATTTCTGGATATAAGGTAACAGACAGACGAGGAATTAAGTTAAAACAAGAACAGGGAACCACATTTTCAACAATATTTGATGTGATAAGTAGACAATATGGACGAATCAGGGAGGCTCATATAAAAACAATAATTATAAAACAAATTAAAAATAAGCAAGACTGCTAGCCTTAGCTAACAAGTAGTAAATTACTCATCTGGCCATTGGAACTAGAATATACATCAAATGTGACAACGTGAAGTAAAATATCTTTAAGAAGAAAAAAAAAAAGGGGGGGGGGGGGGGGG
>JAODTV010000013.1:16623094-16636131 GCA_025399955.1 Galeichthys feliceps
GGATCCTTTCACCGCAATAATATACCTGCCCACCAAAATGGCAAAGTCGCGTTCTGAGGTCAGGTCACGTGGTCTAAGTGAACATGCTCTATAGGTCATATGATGTAGCTCTTGGGGTTTTGCTTTATATCTCTGAGCATTAAACAGTCTTACTCTTTGGACTGAATTTGTTGAGACACCCACTCCTGGGAAGATTGGCAATTGTCTTGAAGGCTCTACATTGGTGAACAATCCTTCTCACTGTATTTTTTAGAGATGGCCTTATAACCCTTCCCAGATTGATGAGCATAAACAATTGCTTCTCTGAGGTCAGGGCTGATTTTATTTCTCCTTGGCTTGATGTAGACACACACCTGAGTGCTCCAACACTCCAAACTGCCAAAAGTTCTGCTTTTATACAGGTAGTCACACTTCTTGATGATTATCTAATCTTGTGCATTTCTTTAATAATACATAGCTGCTAATTACTTGCTTTATGATTGTAGCAGTCAAAAGGAGGAATTTTTTTTTTCCACACCTGGTTTCTGAATGTTGTTTTGCTTTTGGGGGACATGACTACATGTTGAAATCTGTTGTGATTTTTGTTGTCACCTGAAGTTATTTGTAGTTGATAGACATTGGCAATGACCACCCAATTGTTATTTATGTACTGATAAATAAATCTATTTCCCATGACTGCATTTACATTTTTCTTATTTTGTCCATCTTCATTCTTCTTGTCTTCTCTCTCAGTGCCTGTTTCAGCTCCAGTCATTCACACAGTTGGAAAGATGATCATAGGGAAGCCATTTCAGCTCCAGTGTGAGAGTGAACATGGAACACTCCCTATCAACTACACCTTACTAAAGTTCCAGGAGCCAGTGGCACATATAACAGTGACTGGTCCTCAGCGTAGTGCTTTATTCAACATATCCTCAATCAGTTCCAGAAATGAGAGCCACAGCTTCATCTGCCTGGCTGAGAACCAGGGTCCACTTCACAGGAAATCTAGTCTATCTCTCAACACACCAGAGATAGGTAAGTGATGTAATGATGAACCCATGCGAAGATAAGGCTAATTTATACATATAATAGAAATATAACTAGAGGTGAATACATTATTTGGAATGAAGAGATAATGTGTTCTAAAATAATACAAGTGTAGATTGAAAGCACAGGGCATCTGTGATTCCACAGCAACAAAAAAAGAAGATTTTTACTTTCATGTGGGCATGAGTCTGGACAAAGAAAGACTATACTCATTAAAGACCATCTTACTAAATGCAATGCCTTAACAATGTTCATTTATTGATCCTTAGTAACTGCCTGGTCAGGGCCACTGTGGTTTAAATTAAACTACAAGTATGTTTTAATAATAACTGCATAAGTGGGATTTTAAAAACCTGAGTTTTCTACTTCTGTTGCCCCCCATGCTTTTCAGTCTTTCCAAGGGCATAGTTGAAGGGTTTATTTTTTAATTAAAAAGCTTCTGGTTTTGGCCACACCCACGACAGGTTTAAATCTGAATACGGGTACAGACACAGCTATTTGGAGTACTAAACAGAAACAGCAACAAAGCTGTCACTGTGTTACACTCCTAAAATGCATGCTATTGGTATTAGAAATATAATGAAAAGAAGATAGGCTGGGATTTAAAAAAACAAAAAAAAACACAAATTCCACACCACTCTTCACCCTCATCTCCATGACCTTTCTCTTTGACCCCAGCTTTATTTGGGATGTGAGAAAACCCAAAAAATTTTAAGCAAATTAAAAGTTAAATAAATAAATGTACATATTAAAATCAAAAGCGAGAGTTAGTAATAAGAATAATTTGATTTGTGTTTGTTCAATTCTTCATCACACACCTGTCTTTTTTCTTATACTTACTAGAAACTGTGTCCCCACCGGAATTGACTCTTAGGTCCTACATTAAAACTAAGGTCTACATGGTCACCGAAGGTGTGACTCTCGTTCTCAACTGTAGTGTGCAGCAAGGAACAGTCCCAATCACCTTCACCTGGTACCGTAAAGGAGTTTTGAACCCACTGAACTCCACGCAAATTAGTAAAACACAAGGATTTCACATCATCCAGTCCATAACCCGTGCTGATGAAGGAATCTATTACTGTCAGGCCTCCAATGATGCTAATGAGACAAAGAAGAGTCATTCTATCATCATCGAAGGTCATACTTCACCTACTTTGCATTACACTATTAATGTGTTCTTAAGGGATAAAACATCACAGGACAGGGTGGTGTGATGCAGCCCCACATGAAGTGGAGAGCTGTTACCACCCCAAAGTTAATTATTTTCCAATAACAACACATCCCAAAATGTTTTATATCTTTTATACCATAGCAATCTGCAAACTGCAATTATTTATTAATTAAAGTTTGACAGATTACATGCTTTTCCATTGTTGCATTTAATAGTGTGGAACATCCATCAAACTAGTTCCTGTTATCATTTACGTCACAACAGCAATACAGATGTTCCCTCACCAGCCTCTGTTTTTTTCTGTCTTTAAGTTAATAAGACAAAATAAACATTTTCACATCTGTGATCATTGAAGAAACAAAAAAAAGTTTGTAAATACCTTTTAATGCTCATTCATTCACTCAGATGTGTAGTACAGCAGATGTATTATGAGAATCTGGACTGTGTTATGAATTTGTACATTATGTGTTTTCATAACATCAATATAATGTAGTGTTTTTATGGAGAAATATTATTTCAATACAAAAATATGATTAAACACCATAACTATACACATTCATTCATTTATTTATTCATTCATCTTCAGCAACTGCATTGTCCTGGTTAGGACAACTGTGGATCTGGAGACTATTCTAGGAATATAGGCATGAGGCCAGAATACATATAATAAAATATAAATTCACCAACTTTCACTGACTACTTTGGATACAGTACTACGATTATAGACTTGTTCTGAACGCATGTTTCATATTTACTTTACAGTGACCTTAGCAGGCTGGAAGAAGGCGCTCATCGGTGTGTCCTGTATCTTTCTTTTGGTACTCATTGTCATCATTCTTGTCATTTTCCTCAAGAAAGCACATACTCCACAGAAAAATAAAAGAGCAGTTGAGTTGTCTGTGTAGGTGTTTCCTTTTTGTCAGTTGTTATTTTATCTCTTATTTTCCCATTAATGAAAATAAAACTGTTTTTATTGAATTAATGAATCTTCACTCATTCTTTGCTTTTTCAGAAAGCCCACACGAACTAAATCTGATGATCCCATGAGAGTGAGTCTGACGCTCGACATTGAGGACAACACTGCAGGCAATGGTAATTTTTTTTCATATTACATTAATACAATGTTTTACATAAAGCATCTACTAGACTTTGTTGATACTTGTTGCATTTGTTGTTTCACTTTAAATGGACCCCATTTATCATTGTTTTAGTAAGAAATTGTATCTAAATGTTTTCATAGGCCAAACCACACCAAAATTTTCTACCAGATTTACAAATTTTGCTGCTTTTCTTTATATTGATAAACACAAATCACCCATACATTACCCCACAAAACACCTGCAAAACTCCATAAAGGGCAGAGTTTATTAGTTTCAATAAGCTGAAATCGAAATGATGACTAAAAGACAAAAGAGTAAAGTGTGTACTAAATCTTCCAGTAATGCAGCTCAGCCATTGCAGTGCATTAGGAAGCATAGCCACACACTGGAACCATTTCTTTTATCCTAATTAAAATAAGTCTAGACTTATTTGTCTAAATTTATAGATTATTTTTAATTGCTTTCTTATTTCTTATTATCTGCTTATTGATATGTCATGACTAAACTTGCGATTTAAAATTGACAATCCATGTTTAAAATTGCCATAACGCTGGAATTGTATTATTTAAAATGGGTCAGTGAGTCTCCATATATCAAAATATTAACTCAGGAGTTCTCATAGGATATGAATGCTTTTCCCAAGAACTGTATTTGCATAAATATCACATTTGCAAATGCTCTTGTGAACATAAAATTCTTTGTATGATCACTAAAGTAAAGCCAAAAGTATGTGGAGACTTGACCATCACACCATACTGCATGTGAGCCTTCCTTAAATGTATTCCACAAAGTTATAAGCTAGAATTGTCTATAAAGTCTTATAGAATTGTCTATAATTGTCTATAAAGTCTTATATTACACTTTAGCTTCAATGGAACTAAGGAGCCCAATCCTGTTCAAAATTGACAATAGCCCTATGCACAAAGCGAGCTCCATAAAGACATGACTTGCAAAGGTTGGTGTGGAAGAACTTGAGTGGCCTGCACAGAGCCCTGTCCTCAACCCCACTGAACAGCTTTGGCCTCCTCAAATGAAAACCTGATCTCACCAATATTCTTGTGAATGAATGGACACAATTTCCAAAGCCATGTTGCAAAATCTACAACCCCAAATCAGAAAAAGTTGGGATGGTATGGAAAATACAAATAAAAAAAGAAAGCAGTGATTTCTAAATTTACTTTGACTTATATTTCACTGCAGAAAGTATAAACCCAAGATTTTTCATGTTTTGTCTCGTCAACTTCACTTCATTTGTTAATATACATCTATTCCTGCGTTTCAGGCCTGCAATACATTCCAAAATAGTTGGGACAGGGACTATTTAGGGCTAGTAATGAGGTTAAATAATTAAATAATGATGTGATTTGAAACAGGTGATGTCAACAGGTGATTGTAATCATGATTTGGTACAAAATCAATATCAAGGAAAGGACAAGACTTTGACGAGCAAAGATGGGCCGAGGATCTCCAGTTTGTCAAAAAAAAAATGTGAGAAAATGAGTGAAATGTTTAAAAACAATGTTCCTCAAAGAAAGATATGAAAATATTTGGAAAGTTCACCCTCCACGGTGCATAATATCATTAAAAGATTCAAGGAATCTGGAGGAATTTCGGTGCGTAAAGGGGAACACGCAAGCCTAAGCTGAACACCTGTGATCTCTGATCCCTCAGATGGCATCAAGAACCGTCATTCATCTGTAGTTGATATAACCACATGGGCTCAGGATTACTTTTGGCAAACCTTTGTCAAGCTACAATACAGAGTTACATCCACAAATGCCAGTTAAAACTTTACTGTGCCAAAAGGAAGCCTTATATTAACTGTGTCCAGAAATGCTGTCAGCTTCTCTGGGCTCGGAGGCATCTGGGATGGACATCACACAGTGGAAACCTGTATTGTGGTCAGACAAATTGGTATTACAGGTCTTTTTTGTAAGAAGTGGACATAATGTGCTCAGGACCACAGATGAAAAGAACCATCCAGACTGGTATGGGGTTGTGTCAGTGCCCTGGGCAAAGGTAATTTACACTCCTGTGATGGCGGCATTAATTCAGAAAAGTACATTGAGATTTTGGCACAACATATGCTGCCTTCAAGACAACAACTTTTCCAGAGATATTTCAACCAGACAATGCAAAACCACATTCTGCACACAATATAAAGGCATGGCTGTGGAAGGAGAGGGCGCCTGTCCCCTCTGTCCCCAATCGAGAATGTGTGCTGAATTTTGAAACGAAAACTGTGACGATGACCCCATAATGTTGCACAGCTTAAGACCTGTTTACAGGAAGAATGGGACAAAAGAACAACTGAAATGCTTCATCACTTGGCGTCTTCAGTCCCTAAACATCTTTTAAGTGTTGTGAGAAGGAATAGCTACATTATAAAATGGTAAATGGTTTACTGTCCCAACTTTTTTTTAAATGTGTTGCAAGTATCTAAATTGATGTGTTTATTTTGGAAAAAAACAAAACAAAACAATAACATTCATGAGATAAAACATCAAATAATGTGCTGCTGTATTGTTTTGAGTGCAATACACGTCAAAGATTATTTGCAATCATTGTTTTCAGTTTGAATTTCAATTTAAGCATACTGTCCCAATTTGGGGTTGTAATAATAATAATAATAATAATAATAATAATAATAATAGAAGTTTGTTTTCATCTTTTTGTGGATATAACTACAGTGTCTGTGACTCAGTGTATATAGAATACATGGTTTGCGTTGTGACCTGTAAATATTTTCAAAACCATCACTAATATCAATACATTTTGCTGAAACTATTATCAATATGCTTAAACAGTTATGATACTGTGTTTTATTTTAAGAGGCTCAAATAGCAGTTATGTGAGCCTCTTTAAATAAAACAGAGTATAATAAATACAATAGACAGGAAGCCAAATAATACCGTTAATAGCAGAGCAGATTCCTGGATCATCTGACTTGTCCTGTGCACTCTTTAAATATCTATCTTTACATTGTATATGAAAATAAACACACACAATGTGGGGGGAAAGGGCTTTTTTCACCATTCTTCATTTTTATTCTGTGCTTCATTTTTTCACCGTTCCCCTTGGGCTGCTTATCAAGCATTTATGAAAGAGCCTATCGGAGCAGCAGGTTGAGTCGAACCCTTTTTACAGTCACCCAAGCACTCCTTAAAAGCAGGTGTTGAACACTTTGAAAGGCCCTTGAACTTCATTTCTCAGTATGGGAATCTTTGTTTCACTTAAGTCATTATATGTACACACCTTTTGCATGCTTGTTACTAATGCTATCCTGAGCCTGGACCACAAGCTAATGAGTGTTGGTAATTTGACATTAACACTGAATAAATAATATTTGTGCATTTGATCTATTCCTGGTTACTAAGGGATACTTTTAAAGACATTTTAATATCCAGCTTAACATTACAACATGTTATTATCACCCAGCTGATAATGACATGCACAAAACATAGCACAAATCTCACTATCAAACAACAATACATTTCATAAAGTTGTGTGTAGTTTTTTGTTTTTTTTAAAGTAGCGTTTTTCCTCACTCTTTAATTTAGAATGGTGTCACACGGTTACACATATTCCAAATCCTTCATGGCCTGACAATAAACTCATCTAAATATTTGCCCTGATAGCATTTGTTATCCTTACTCAGGGAGAGAAGGACTCATTTAGAACTGTTGCCTCGATTATTGATTTTTCAAGGAGCAAAGGATGAGGACACTTTTTCAACTAGACTCTGACACAATCTGGGCAGTAAAGTGAATTTCCATCAGTGAGAAGGAGTGACTAGAGCACAGGGACACTGCTGGCCAAGCACCATTTCCTTCAGCTGAGAGTGCAGAGGGAACTCACTTCTATGAAGTTGTCCAACAGTGATTCACTAAGACACAAGATAATGTGTTTTGATTTTCCTGTCTTTTGGGGTTTCTGTCTCAGTATGGAATAGTACCTGCAACTTTGAACAGCGTAATGCGGTAATCCTTTATCACTGAACTGTGTAAACCATTAAGTCAATAAGAGTTCTTCGTAAACACCAGTCTCAGTGTTTTACACATATAGATGGTAAACAGCCTGTATAGAAAAGTACCAGTTAATGAAAATATGGTCTTTTGGTTCCTGTTACTTTAGCTTAAGATAGGGCTCAAGATATTTCTCATGCTTGTAAAATGTGAAAGCTTTTCTTTTATATTCAGTAATGCTGTATGGTGTATAGTATTCATGTCTTATCTGTTATTTTTATATCTTTATATCTAAGATTATAAATAGCCTGTACATTCAGCTATTGGAAAGGAATCAGTGCGTTGTGTATTATGGTAGATGACCTCCTGTTTTGGCACCCTGCACAGTGTATAATCTTATAATAGGCATTTTTATCTATGGTTGAGTGCTGGATTCTGATTTTTCAGAAGGTGTTGACAAACGTTCTATTACATCACAGCTCGGACAAAAGCTCCAACTACAAGGTTAATGTTTATGCACTTGTTTTAATGTGTTATTATTTCTATAGTAACAACAGGGACTTGTACAGCACATGCACCACATAAGCACAGTTTTTTTTTCTTCCAAGTGTGTAATTGTTGAAATGCTGCTTTAGCTAGATTCAGTTCTGTGTCAGAATTATCTTTTATCTGTAAAATACTGTACATTACTTAGACTAATATATATGATAACATATGAGGAATTGATATAATATCTATGGCATTTTACTCATCAGCTTTAATCCTTAGCTGTTTCCTAAACTAAGACCAAGACAAAGTGTGGATTGGACATACAGTGCATTGAAATTAAAACATGGAAGACAACAACAACAAAAAAAATGTCTGCAGTTCTTGTGTGAGGTCTATCAGTAAGATTGATATTATAAACTGTTAATGGTTAGTTGGAAAAGGCTGCAATGTGGCTGTAAGGCCCCCTGCTGCCGAATGCTTGCAGGCTAAAAGCTGGGCCCCCCATGTCTGTATGTGTGTGTGTGAAGGCTGCTGATAAAAGGTGACAGAGAGAAAGCCTGACTCTATTCACATCCAAGCCTGGCATTAGCATATCTCTAATAGCATGGCCAAACGTCCCTGACCACCTGTAGCTACACTGAATCTCAATGCGTCCCCAAAAAGGTTCTTCTTACTTATCATGTCTTACAAAATGGAAGCTGAAAAGCAAAAGAAGAATGTGTGTATGTCTGTGTAGGTGCAGTATGTAAGGAAGAGCAACAGGCTGAGCACACTCCACACACATACTCTACAAACATATACATATACATACTCTCTCTCTCTCTCTCTCTCTCTCTCTCTCTCTCTCACACACACACACACACACACACACAGTTTGTACTAGAGGCCAGGTTGAGTGACTGCCTGTAGGAGTGTGTTAGGGGAGGTGGGCTATGGGGGAGTGCCAGTCCATTCAGGGGTGCCGCCCACTGCAGAGCAGTTGGCTGTGGTCAGGAGAGGCGGGTCTTAGTCAGCACAGGAGAAGACTGTGGGAGGTGGAGTGGACTTGCAGCTTGCTAGGGGGCTGTCGGCTGGTAAAGCCAGCAATACACTCCTTCATATTCCTTAGGTGCATCTTAGAGAGTCTAGAAAAGAGCAGAGCACTGAAAGCTGCAACTCAGCCCTCCTTGAAGAACCACCTGAATCACTGAAGTCAGGAGACTGCTGTACTGGACGATTAACCAGGCAAGATTAACTGAGCAAGAGAAGGAATCGCAAACTACATTGGAAAGCTTTCCATTGATTTTCTATTGTCAATTTCTATTTAAAAGGAAACAAAGGATTACTGTATTGCTGCCCTCTTTAGCCCAACATAAAAAAAACCCCGAGAGAACTCAAGAAGGATGGCTGTATATAAGAGGCAGGTGTGTGTGGCTAGCTCACTGACATTAGCACTGGGACTGGTCTTCTTCAGTTCACTCACCTTGGCAGAGGAGTACGACTATTACAGCTGGCAGTCTGACAATTTCCACAACGGCCGCTTTTATGCCAAGCAGCCACAGTGTGTGGACATTCCGGCCGAGCTACGTCTCTGCTACACCGTTGGCTACAAGAAGATGCGACTCCCCAATCTGCTGGACCACGAGACCATGCCTGAGGTGATGCAGCAGGCAGGCAGCTGGGTACCCCTCCTGGCCAAGCGCTGCCACGCAGACACGCAGGTGTTCCTCTGCTCACTGTTCGCTCCTGTGTGCCTAGACCGGCCCATTTACCCATGCCGCTCTCTGTGCGAGGCCGTCAGGAACAGCTGTGCTCCTGTCATGGAGACCTATGGCTTTCCCTGGCCTGAGATGCTCCAGTGTGACAAATTCCCCATTGATAATGATCTCTGCATCCCTATGCAGTTCTCCGGGAATCATGCCACTCAGACTCCAGGTACGACTCACAAATGTTTGAGTAGTCACTTTTCTTTTTCAAGTAGATAAAAAAAAACCCTGACTGATTAGGAGAATGTTACTTACTAAAGGACTAGGTATGGTAAGTATGCATCAAGAAATGAGCCAAAAAATTTCATCTTTCCTGACAAAAATGCAGTCAAGCTCCTGAGCACTATTGAGCCATATAACTGCTTGAATTTATACAAGAAACTATCTATACTATATATTGAGGTAAGCTGATAATAATTGGTAATGATTTTACAAAAGAAAATAACTTTAAAATAAAATTATACAAAAACATACAATACAAAAAAAACCACATAAACTAAACTTCTATAAGCACAATTTAATACAGTGAGTCGGTAATACTTGTTAATAATTTTACATAATGTATATAACACTAAAATTCAAATATTTTGAATTTGCCATTACTATAGAATATAACTGTAACATTTGCATCAACAGCATTGAAAATGTCAGCAACATTTTTGTGCTTGAATTCAAACTCAGATTTATTCATATTGTGTTGAGTAATGCAGAGGGAATTAGATTACTAATAGATTACTGGGAAAAGAGTTGGTCATGTTTGCTGAGACAAATTGAAAATCACTGACAGATCTGCTTATTCATTCTTTATTTTCTCTTTGTGAATTGTGTCTTCAGAAAGTGAAGGCAGGGAACTTAGAGTGTACACTTAAAGAGACAAAAAGTGCTTTGAGCTTTCACTATCTAAAAGTGAAATCTCATTTGGAATGTGAAGGGGCAACTTCTGTTGTGCTCTCTCTCTCTCTCTCTCTCTCTCTCTCTCGCTTTGTTTAACCAATTAGCCAGGGCAGGGAGGCAATTACTGTGGGTCACTAATTAGTCTGAAGAACCATACATTAGTTAGCCTCATTGAAGATATGAGGACCAACCATAAAAGAAAGAAAGTTGAAGTGGAAAGAAAAGGGAAAGAGCAGAGAAGGGGAGTGACATTAAGCAATCATGTGAAGTAAGCAGAGAAGCATGTTCTTTGTCAATATTCAGATAATTTAGCAAAACATGAAACAAAGAAAGAAAATATGGGAGCGGCCAAAATGAAAGACATACACAATGCATTCCTTCCTTCTCTTGACAGAATCTGTAATGCAAATTCTTTCAATATATTCTTCTGTTTCATATTCCTGTTTTTTTTCTTTTCTTTTTTTTTTTCCGAGAAGTGCATTGTAATAATCAAAACAGATTTTGACTAGCCTAGACTGTCTACTAAAATATACTGTTTCCACATGCAAAAAGAAATTCATAGTATCAGTGAAAATCCATCCATCCATTCTCATACTGCTTATCTGTCAGGGTCACGGGAAGCTGGAGCCAATCCCAGTTGACTTCAGGTGAGAGGCGGGGTGCACGCTGGGGTTAACATAGAGATGAACAACCATTCACACTTATAGACAATTTAGAGTAGCCAGTTGACCTAATCCACATGTGGGAGGAAACTGGAGCACCTGGAGGACACACAGAAAGACCCCAGTCAGCCATGAGGTTCGAACCCAGAACCTTCTTGCTGTGAGGCATCAACTAACCACTCCACGTCCATGCTGCCCATAGGGGAAAATGTCTTATTAATTTTATGTTTATATATTAATTATTAATGTTTTTATAACCAAACTGGGGTGGGTTTCCCAAAAGCCTCTTAACGCTAAAAGCATCTTAACTAGGAGAGAGAGCATTCATTGTGCTGCTCGCTCTACCATTTAACAATGATCTTTGTGCTACGATGCTTTTGGGAAACTTGGCACTGAATGGTATATTGGAAACCTGCTGAATATGACAAAACTAGTCACTGTTTAAATATTGCCTCAGTGGTTCTGAGTTGTAGCCACTCCATTAAGTGCCATATATGATATGATTACCCTCTTTTCTTTCAGCATAGCTTGGTGTCTATGGGAGACTCTTTGATTATTCAGTAATGTAATCTACTATACATTACATTATGCAAATAGGATGTTATACACACATGCTTGTGTCACTCAGAATGGGTTTGTGTTATAGTTATAGAAACCACAAATATACTATTTCTGTCCAAATCTAACCAATCACCACTCACACTTTAGCCCTGCACTAGTGAAACCCATGTGACAATTAGCAGTAGAGGCTTTGCACCATCACGTGACCCCCATAGCAACGGTACCTATGCCGCTATAACAGGGGGCACACATGTAGCGCTTCATTCAGCCGAGTTAGTTGTTATTGACCGGTATGGGAAGGTTTTGCTGCGTTTTTGGATTTGCAAATCGTTCTGAACAAAACAAAGACATCAGATTTTTTAATTTACCAAAAGTAATTCATCATTGGGAAAAAAAACTAAAGAGATTTCTAAACGTAGAAAGGAAAAACATTCGAGGGGAACATTTGGCAGGACTCGGCGTCGAACGGAGACATCAAAAACCCGATGGTAGGCTCACTTCATTTCCACGAAGGTAAGAATTCAAAAAAAAAAAAAAATATTAAAAAGTGCATTTACATTCGGGGATCCTTCGGCACGCGTTGTGCGTGCGCTTGGGACCCAGTCATTATGGAAAACACCTGATGCTGATTTGAGTGCAATCAGCATGCGCTGTAAGGACACAGAGGCTTTTTGAAATATTATCATTATCACTGTCACGTTTGTTTCTAGCCATGTTTATGGCTCTGCTTTTGGTTTTGTTTGTGTGTGTGTTTTTTTTTTTTTTTTTTTTTTTTTTAAATATAACGCCTGCTAATAAACACTCTTCCTGCACTTAGATCCGTCTACCGCATCATAATTGACAGAGTACTTGGAAAGTTTCTGTGAAAACAGTGTCCTTACAGCACGTGCTGATTGCGCTCAGATCAGCAACAGGTGTTTCCCATAACGATTGGGTCCCAAGCGCGCGCACAACGCGCTCTGAAGGATCCCCGAATGTAAATGCGCTTTTTAATATATATATTTTTTTATTCTTACATTCGTGGAAATGAAGTGAGCATACCATAGGGTTTTTGACCTCTCCAGTCGACACAGAGTCCTGCTGAATGTTTTTTTTTTTTTCCATTTTCCCCTTCTCTGTTTAGAAATCTCTCTAGTTTTTTCTCCCGATGATGAATTACTTTTGGTAAATTAAAAAAATCTTATGTCTTTGTTTTGTTCAAAATGATTTGCACATCCAAAAATGCAGCAAAACCTTCCCATACCAGTCAATAACAAGTAGCTCAGCTGAATGAAGCACAACAAGCATGCCCCCTGTCATGGCGGTGTAGTTACCGTTGCTATGGGGTCACGTGATGGTGCAAAGCCTCTATTCTTACTGATGCTGCTGTCACACAGTGGTGAATATGGTGGCGAATGGGCATATGAATGCAATTCGCCACC
>JAODTV010000013.1:16845728-16856943 GCA_025399955.1 Galeichthys feliceps
AATCAATAACGGTAATTTCGCGCTGACCCCTCCCCCCTCCCCCCACCACCTAACGTTGAAGCACAAAATAGAAGGGGTCTACATGGTCCTAACTGGTACTGTTAGAACCAGAAAAGGTTGTAGTTTTATGAGCAACTTAGTTTTGGAGGTTAACCCTAACAAATTCCTGGCTGCTGTGCGCTCACTGCACACAATGCATATGGCGCAACGCATCACCCGCTTCTGCTGGCTCCAGCGCTGAACGTGAAAGTGCCTAACACAAGCTTGACACTTACTGTGCAGTGAACTCTTTGGGATGGCGCTTCTGACTTTTGTTTCCCGATCGTAGGAATTGCTCCACATACCAGATGTCGCTCAAATCCTTCTATGTGAATTTGCCTCACAAATTTATCTTTTTCAAAATGTATGGGGCAGACACCAAACCATCTTGTCCGTACAAATCGAGCACATTCATTCCGTAAGTCTCCTGCCGACTTTGGGCTATAATGGATCGAAATTCCGCTTTTTTTGTCGGCTACACTTGAACAGCTTTGAACGACACACCTCTTAGGAGACATGCTTTGGTTTTAATTTTGTTTTGAAATAAAAAAAATCGTTAAAAACGTGCGAAGTGTATTAGACATGAGAAACGTGCTACACTTTGCAAAGCAGACGAAGCCAGAAATGCCGCGAACTTTCAAGCATTGCGCATATGACGTCACTTCCTTTGAATTAACAATAACTTACCAGGAACACATTCGTGTAATGGCGGACTCAAAGAGCCAAACATGACCAGCTAAATAGAACATGTTCCCGGTCTCGTATTAAAATACAAATTAGACAGTAAACTATTTAACATGTCTAGTTTTATAAGGTATAATTTCCAGGGGTGATGTCATTTTCGTAAAACTAGCACTTTAACTTTATTTCCTCCAGAAGCTCTGAATTTGGGTGAGTCTAACGCTTAAAACTGCAGATCAGGTAATGGGTTATAACAACACACACACACACACACACACACACACCATAATGGGGCTTTGGTTAGTTTCTGTTTATTGTTACAGTTAAAGTTTGAGTTTTATTGAAAAATTGAAAAAACTCATGAACGCATAATGATTATCATAACTATAACAAAGTTTATCAAAAAGCAGGTAATCACTTTCCTTTCATTGAACTAGTAAATACATTGTAATAAAAAGGTTATGGTCAGGACAAGTGAAAAATCTTACTGCTTGTCCGAGTGGACAAGTGGATTAAAACGTTAATGTCGAGCCATGCCACGCCCACAGGATATGACACCATTAACCTGCTCTAGTAGTAGAATAATTGATGATGATGGAATAGGGGAGTGGCCCAGATGCAGGCTCGAACCCGAGTCGAGGGTTCTAATAAAATGACATCTGTACCGGCAGTCATTCTCTTCGGACTCTTTTCACCAAGTTTGTCGTCGTTTCCATGTGATGTCGAACCCTGGTGGTTATCTGCTGTTCACAGAACGTGGTTACATCCTCGGGTTGTGCGATATAGATTTTTTTCTTGATCACATTTTTCCGTTTTCGATGCTGTGCAGTTGGACACTTTGTCAATCACATAAAACTCAGGTGAATGGTGGATTTTTAGGTGATTTTTCATTCAGGAATGCAAACTTAAAGAAAAATAAGAGCACATTCCAATATAATCCTAAACGCGTGGTGCGGCTTTTCAGGAGAAGAACCTCATACCAGCCGTGAAGAATGATAGTAGAAATGTTCTGGTTTGGGGTTGCTTCACTGCTTCAAGGACTTGGCAGCTTGCATTCATTGATTCAACTATGAATTGTGCATCACATCAAAGAGTGCTTGAAGATAACATGAGGCCAGCTGTCCGATAGTTGACATTGAACCGGAGATGGATCTTTCAACAAGGTCCCATGGTGTAAGAAGGAACGCTACCGCAGGTCCTTCATCTCAACTGCTGCTAGACTCTTCAACGACAGCCTGGTGTAATGTGGCACTGTTTTTCAATGTTACTATCACCTTTTTGTCTCTTTTGGTCACTTTATTTGCATCTCATCACCATCTACTTATGCTGTGCAATAATATTACTATTTGGTACAATATCCTTTTCATTTGCAAGTATTATTTTTATTCTTATTTAAGTCTTACTCTTATATTGTCGTGTACAATTATGTTCATAGTCGGTGTTTTTTTTTTGTCATTTTTTGGTTACTTTACACACATTCCATCCTCGTTATTTATGTTATGCTGTGTAATAACATTCATTACCTTGGTGAAACATCCGCTGTGCAATAACATTCACTACCTGGAGCAATTTTCTACTTCTATTCCAGTTGCAAGTATTTTATTAGTGCAATATTCTATTTCAGTTGAAGTACTATTCTTATTTAAGCTCCATTCTTATTTAGTTGTGGACTTTTTTATTTTTATACATAGATATAAATGTATATTTTTTTTCCTTTAGATTTTTTATACTTTTATTGCACTTTATTTTTGTTACTGTTTATTCCTGTCTCTTTGTCTATTTGTGAGCTGCTGTAACATGTAAATTTCCCCACCAAGGGATGAATAAAGTTTATCTTATCTTATCTTAATGATCCTAAGCACACTACAAACCCACCAAGGAATGGCTCAAAAAGATGAAATGGAGGGTTCTGGAACGGCCTCGTCAAAGCCCAGATTCGAACCCCATTGAAATCTTGTGGGGATTTGAACCAGGCAGCACATGCAAGAAAACACCAACACATTTTGCATCTGAAGGATTTTTGCACGAAAGAGTGGTCAAGCCAGCTGATTTCAGAGACCGGTGGACAATTATGCAAAACGTCTCCAAGAAGTTATTTCTGTTAAAATACTAGTTTCTGAGGTCAAGGGTGTACTTACTTTCTCCACAAAAGAACATTATTCGAATATTATTCTATGATATTTTTGTTGAATAAATGATTGAAAAGGCTACTTTTACTTATATTCAAATATATCACTTATCCATAGGCACTGTATTGAAGATCAAATGTTTGCTCGACCAAATATGTTGAATAAATCAACAATTTCCATGGAATGTACTTATTTTTTTCACATTTTTAAATGGAACTTTACCAGACTTATCTAGTGTTTCTCTGTCTCTCTTTCTTTTACTCCCCTTCTCTCCTTAGGTCTCTCAGTCTCTCTCGCTCTCTTTCGTCCCACCCCTTTACAAATATATTAGTTTAAGGAACTGTAACTGATTGGTTGATACCAAGAGTGACCACCTGTTTGTTTAATCCAATATAAATCCCACAACATAGTACATGACAGTTTGAAGGACTTCTCAAAATGAAGGATAGCACGATTATCATATATATCATATCATGCATGCCAGTATGTTGATTATAACGCATAACCTACTATCACACACACACACACAGTAGTAACTGCTATCAAATCATTGTCCATCATTTCTCACTCATACATTTATTAAAATTAATCATATATAATTTTTACTTTATTAGTGCAAATAAAATATGAACATAAGACAATGCAGAAATAATTAGATAAGCAATAGTATTAGCACTACCAACTCAGGAGAAGAAGTAGAAGCCTTTATTTGTCACATGCACACTCAAGCACAGTGAAATTCATCCTCTGCATTTAACCCACCTGAAGCAGTGAACACGCATGCACACAACCCAGAGCAGTGGATACCACACAGCACCGGTAGGGATGTCAGATTTACACCATATTGTGTTATCTCTGGAACAAAGTTGAAAATGGCATTTGATGGAATTTTTGGGCTTAATAGAAAAACAGCCGACAACCATCAAGATTTTTGTTTGAAAGCAAATAATCAGAACTATATCAAATCAATTTCTACCAATATGCTCTAGGAAAGGGAAATTTTAAATGCTGACAGTGTAGACCTGTTTTCAATGTACAGGACCACTTCTGTTTCTATGGAAGTGCTTTAAGGCCATGAAATCTCAGGATAACAAAATTATTATCAAAGGATCACAACTTATTTTTCTCAAAATTAGTTTGATTTAATTATGATTATTTGCTTTAAAGCAAGATATTGGTGACCACAGATTGTCCTTAAATCAGACCAAAATACCTCTAGCAGACTTGTTTTTCACATCTTCAACTTTTATTTCAAAACTGGACGTAACTGCAGATTAAACAATATTCAGAATTTGCATGAGTTACACACAATCAGATGGAGTTTGTCTAAAATAGAGGTGTGCCTCATTTACACATGATTCTGACCTTGAACCTAAACATATTTTTCTTCATGAAGAACAGTAATAAGTCCAGCATCATTGTCTGACAGTTTGCTGTAACCACAATATCTTCTACTAAAACCGTATCTCTCGTGTGTATCTACGGGCAGTTTTATGCATGGATAGATGTGAAATGTACGGCCCTTGGAAATCCAAAGAATGTTTGTGATGTTTTTGGTGTGGAGTGGAATGTAGACTAGCACCATGATCACATTTCTTGTAAATAAAAAGTTACTGCCTTATAAAATTAAAGTAAATGTGTATATTTTAGGGGGAAAATACTTGTATTTACACCAGTTTTCTGCATAGCTGTGTTCTTGTGTAGACTAACATAACAAAGTCACATAGCTACCTTATAAATGAGACCCACACATCTGGCAGAGAAGCATAAACTTTTCATTACCAAATATCATTGCTATAATGATATTGGAGAAACGTAATTTTGTTTTAACTGTGTACTTGTATATGGTTGAATATGACAAAATAAAGGACCTTGACCTTGACCTATAAGAAGTCAAAAAATGACTTGGCAAATTTGACAAATCCTTTTTTGGGGGGCAAGAACTCATCTCAGATGGACTGAAAGACAGTGGAAACATGTGCTGTGGTCAGATGAGTCTACATTTCAGCTTGTTTTCAGGAAACCTGGACATTGAGTTCGCAGTGCAAAAGGCGAATATGACCATCCAGTTTGTTATCAGAGAAAGGTGCAAAAGCCAGCATCTGTGATGGTATGGGGGACATCAGTGCCCACGGCATGGGTGAGTTGCATGTGTGTGAAGGTACCATTGATATATTGGGGCATATATTGGGATTTTAGAGAGATATATTCATCAAGGCAACATCTCTTCCTGGGAAGTCCATGCTTATTTCAGCAGGACAGTACCAGGCCTCATTCTGCACGGGCTACAACAGCGTGAGTTCATAGACACAGAGTATGACTGGCCTGCTGCCAGTGCAGATCTGTCTCCTATTGAGAATGTATGGTGCATCATGAAGAGGAGAATCAGACAATGGTGTCCACGGACTGTTGAGCAGCGGAAGTCTTGTGTCAAGCAAGAATGGACAAAAATTCCAATTGCAAAACAAACAATTAGTATCCTCAGATCCCATACGATTATAAAGTGTTATTAAAAGGTGATGTAACACAGTGGTAATAATGCCTCTGTCCCAACTTTTTTGAGTGTGTTGCAGGCATCAAATTCTAACTTCAATTATATTTACAAAATACAACTAAAGTTGGTCAGTAAAACTCTTAAATCTTTTCTTTGTACTTTTGTCTGTTAAATAAAGGTTCACACGAATTAACCAATCACATATATTTTTGTCTTTACTGCATTTTGGAAAATATCCCAACTTTTCTGGAAATGGGGTTGTACTTGGTATGTAAATTTACATTCACCATCCACTACATTCGAAACACCTGCACACTTATACAGTCATGTGGCAGCAGCGCAATGCATAAAATTATGCAATTTAAGAGCTTCAGTTAATGTTTACATCACATATCGGAATGGGGAAGAAATATGATCTCAGTGGCTGTTGTTCGTGCCATCCTGAGATTTTCACTCACAACTAGGCGTTTACACAAAATGGTGTGAAAAGCAAAACTGTCTAGTGAGAAGTGATGAGATTGAGAGAGGTCAGGGGAGAATGGGCAGACTGATTCGTGCCAACAGGAAGACTATAGTAACTCACAACCGTGGTGAGCAGAAAAGCATCTCAGAATATGCTGACCCTTGAGGCAGATTGGTTACAACAGCAGAAGACCAAATCAGGTTCCACTCCTGTCAGTCAAAAACAGTTATCTGAGGCTACACTGGTCACAGCATTACTGAAACTGGGCAGTTGAACATTGCAATATCAGCTGGTCTTTTTTCAATCTTCAACTGTCCAGTTTTGGTGAACCTGTGCCTGTATGTTTTTTTTCAGCATCCTCTTTCTGCCACATGATTGGCTGATTGGATTGTTTCATGAACAGATAAGTGTACAGGTTAATCTGAGACTAATCCTAATCCTTCAAACATCATTCATTTATCTTCAGTTACACTTTCTCCTGGTCAGTGTATACCCTGAATAGGACGTCAGCCCATCGCAGGGCACCACACAAACTCCTTCACACCTAGAATGTTTTCATGAGGTAGGAAAAAAATACCTAGAGAGTACTAGAGTACTTTGAGGAAACTCCTGGACAGACGAAGAACCAAGCTCAAGATCAAATCCCAGACCCTGAAACTGCACCAACATTATGAGCCACTGGAAGTTCAATCAGCACAATAGAAAGTAACTTGAGCATAAGTAAGTTTATTCAGACTTCTTATTCACAGAAACTGCATTTTTATGGCTGTACTATCTCACAAATCACAGATACACAATCATTTGTCAAGTACAAGAAAGTGTGCAGATTGATTTCTAATAAGGTGCAAGTAGTACTACAGCAAGTACAACAGAAGCAGCAACAACAACAACAACAGACTGTTTACTGAGTAGTCAGAGCTATATAGAGCTTAATAGAGCTAAGGATTCCTGTCATTCACTAGGCGATGACTTGTGACCCATTCACTGAATAGCGTGGGGGTGCCAATAATTTTGAAAACAATGGGGACCCTCAGCCCCACAGACACAGGCAGTTACCCCTGTCCCCAGGGGATCTGATCACCAGGTCACTGACAATCTCCACCGTGCCAAAGAGGGGAAAGAGCTTCTCGTCGAAGCGCTCATTATACGTGTAGATGTGTGAGTGGCGCTCGGCGTCATAGAAGGACAGCTGGCCATGCTCGTAATCCAGGTAGACTCCAACCCTGCGCGGGATGAGAGACTCCGGAAGTGCGGTGAAGGGCACAGTGAGCGCCTTCAGCTCGACACCTCGCTCCAGCCGCAGGGTCAGGTAACCCGTGTTGGTGTTGAGTGACTTGAAACCCTTGCGCAGTGCAGACTCTTTTGCTACGCCCAGCCTCCAGTCCCTCTCTCCCACATCGACTTCCCAGTAGCGCCGACCCAAGCCAAAGCCCTCGGTGCCCACAGCACACCACCAACCATCAAAGCGCTGGTGGTAATTGGGAATATCTTGGCGCTCAAAGCCGCAGCGCATGCGCTTCTCATCAGCTGAAATCAACAGGTCTGGGTTTGCCGTGTCAAGGTCGAGGGCCACCTCCACTGTGGTAGAAGCGACATGCTTGTATAAGGCAATCAAACTTGTCATATAAATCTGTATCTACAGTGGTGCTTGAAAGTTTGCAAACCCTTTAGAATTTTCTTTATATCTGCATAAATATGGCCTAAAACATCATCAGATTTTCACACAAGTCCTAAATGTTGATGAAGAGTATTCAAACAAATGAGACAACAATATTATACTTGGTCATTTATTTATTGAAGAAAGAACAGGCATCTATCGAAGTCTGATCTTCAGAACACGTTTGTGGAAGTGGATCATTGCACAAACAAAGGAGATTCTTGAGGAACTCCTAGAGTTCTTGATGCTCATCAGGCTGGAAAAGATTACAAAACAATCTCTAAAGAGTTTGGATTCCACCAATCCACAGACAGACAGATGGAGTAAATTCAAGATCACCGTTTCCCTCCCCAGGAGTGTCGACCAACAAAGATCACTCCAAGATCAAGGCGTGTAATAGTTTGTGAGGTGACAAAGGAACCCAGGGTAACGTCTAAGCAACTAAAGGCCTCTCTTAAATTGGACTCATGAATATTATCATTAGCTACCCTCAGGTGAACATTGACCAACAAATGGTATGTATGGCAGGGTTGCAAGGACCAAACTACTGCTCTCCAAAAAGAAAATTGGCAAACAGTAGTCAGGCAGCAAAGATCGCATGGACAAGCCAGAAGGCTATTGGAAAAACTTGGTGGACGGCTGAGACCAAAATGGAACTTGTTGGTTTAAATGAGAAGCGTTATGTGTGGAGAAAGGAAAAACACTGCATTCCAGCATAAGAACCTTCTCCCATATGTGAAACATGGAGGTGGTAGTATCATGGTTTGGGTCTGTTTTGCTGCATCTGGGCCAGGACAGCTTGTCATCATTGATTAACAATGAATTCTGAATTATTCCAGTGAATTCTAAAAGAAAATGTCAGGACATCTGTCCGTAAACTGAATCTCAAGAGGAAGTGGGTCATGGAGCAAGACACTAATCTTACCCTAATCACAAGTCATTCTACCAAAGAATGATTAAAGAAGAATAAAGTTAATGCTTTGGAATGGAAAAGTCCAATAGAAATGTTGTGTGAACAGTTCATGTGAGGAAACCCACCAACATCCCAGAGTTGAAGTTGGTCTGTCTAGAGGAATGGGTTAAAATTCCTCCAAGCCGATGTGTAGGACTGATCAACAGTTACCGCAAACGTTTAGTTGCAGTTATTGCTGCACACCAGATACTGAAAGCGAAGGTTTACATACAATACCTTTGCTCCTCACTGATCTGTAATACTTGATCATTTTCCTTAAATAAGTGGATGATAAAGTATAATATTTTTCCCTATTTGTTTAATTGCATTCTCTTTATCTACTTTTAAGACTTGTGTGAAAATCTGATGTTTTAGATCATATTTATGTAGAAATATAGAAAATTCACAAACTTTCAAGCACCACTGTACCTTATGAATATGTGGATAACTAACCTGCAGCATCGCTGATCCAGTCCCATACTGAACAGTGAAAGGGGAAAAAACACTTGTCATCTCATAGATAAATCAATTACATGATTATAAATAAGAAGGGTGAAAATGATCGAGTATTGTTTGACTTACCAGCCTGAGGAATGTAAGGAATAGCAGCTGAAAGTGAAAAGAAAAATAGTCCAGAAGGAGTGAAAATATACACAAACTGTAAAGGCAATTCCATGATTACTACATTTGCAGATAGAACAGCTGATACTTTTGGTTCATTTGCTATTTGGTTGGGTTTAGTTCCCCACTGCAAATAATTAAACAAAGCTTTAAAAAAAAGCTGAGGGGTATGTACAGTTAATAATGTACTCCTAAAACTTAAAAAAAAACAAAAAAAAACCCAACAACACCTTTTCCAGGTGTGTAGAAACGACAAAAATTACAAACATTTTGTGTCCTGCATTCAGTGTTTAATTTTCTTTTTGTTTCTCAGGCTACATATACAGAACACATGACATTACTGCTCTGCATTTGTGTTTAGTTTGCCTCCCACAAACAAAAATACACAATGTTTGGTTCACTTCTTGCAACTGGTCTGATTCTGAGTCAAAACATTTTCTCACTGCAATCAAATTGTACTAGAGACCACCTAACACTGTAACCAGCTGTTTTGGTCCACACTGACATGCAGTTGCTGCGCTTTCACCTGCTGAAACGAACTGCACCAAAGAGGAAAATGTGCCAGGTTTTGCTTCAAATGGACTAAATGCTGCATATTTGAATGCACCCTAAGAGGTCCTGATTTACAAAATGCCCACTTCAAGAACAAGTACTAAGAATATCTTACCAATTTTCTGACTCTTCTGCTTCCAAATGAGCCACTGCTGTGGAATAATCTCCTGAAATGTAAACATTTCAATCACAAACCACTTTCAAGCTTCTCTAGCCTTCCTGAGCTCTTGAGACTGCTACATTTATCCTATTCTTTTGCAGCAAGTTCCTCACCTTGTCCAACTCCTTTGTCAGTAGAGTCCAGAAGATCAGCTCCATGGCAGACTGCAGAGTTTGAACATGGCCTCGTCGCCACTGCTTCTCCAGATCCTCCAGCACCATCACCACCTGCTCACCAGGCCACACACTCTGCTACAGACAGCAAGAGAGAACATGTGTGTGTCTACTATGCCATCAATACATGAAGACATTTCAAGGCACTACAGGGTTTTTGTGTGGATCTAGGAAGTCAGGAAAAGGATGGAATTTAAAAGCTTGGCTGAATAGTAAGAGTAATGCAGTGGGAAGTTTGGTCTTTTAATTGAACCCTGCAATTTATTTGGGTTTACCTCAGGCTGGGCCCTCAGGTCCTTGATCCAGGTCATGATGAGCTTTTTTGCACTCTCTATATCTTGCTCACTGCTCAGAGCCAGCTCCTTCCAGTCACTCCTCTCCGGCCAGCCGTCAGTCTGCAGCGGCCTTTTCTGCCAGAGCACATTTCTAATAGTTCATATGTCTGTATGGGCATGACATCAACTAATAACACACAAAAAATTCCAAATTCTCTGGCAAGAACTATTTTAATTCATTAGTTAAGAAATTTTAAAGAAACTAGTCAAATTATTCGTATAAATTCACACACAGTCAATATTTTGTTCCCATTTTCATAAAAGCGGTAGTGACAAAATAATAATAATAATAATAATAATAATAGCAAAACTGAGACACTGGCAGTTATAACTTGTGATAATATTAACACTTAGGAGTACTAAAGTGTTACTTAAATATTAAAAAAAGCAGATTCCTTGTGTACAAGGTCTTTAAATATATTTCAAATGTATGAGGATTTCCTTTTTAATAATTACATTCTGTAATAAGTCAAATTTTGTTTTTAGTTTTTCATAACAAGAAGTAAAAGCAGATCTTAGCAGTGAAGTCTTTTCCACCCTAATGTAGTTAATCGAGAGTGTGTGTGTGTGTGTGTGTGTGTGTGTGTAAGATGGATAAAATTTGGTGCAGAAGTTCAAGACAAAACAAAGAAGGTAAAGGAAATGACGTATTACTTTTAATTTTAGTGTTTGGTTTCACAGATATTCCTGAAAATGTTTGCATCTCCTTTTTGGAATGTGAAATACAGGGCCCTCCAGAATTAATGGCACCCTTCATAGAATTAGTAGTCTTTATCACACGTACACTCAAGCACAGACTCAAGCACAGTGAAATTCCTCCTCTGCATTTAACCCATCTGAAGCAGTGAACACACGTATGCACACACAAGTGAGCAATGAGCGCACACACATACCCAGAGCAGTGGGCAGCTATGCTACAGCACCCAGGGAGCAGTTGGGGGTTAGGTGCCTTGCTCAAG
>JAODTV010000013.1:17258768-17281456 GCA_025399955.1 Galeichthys feliceps
GTCGTGTAAACGAACGGCGCAAACGCAACTAAACTTTGCCGTTTTGTGTGGAAAACGTTGTCGTGTAAACGGGCCCTTAGAGTAGCCAGTTAACCTAACTTCATGTCTTTGGACTGTGGGGGAAACTGGAGCACCTGGAGGAAATCGTGGGGTGGCATGATGGTGCAATGTTTAGCACTGTCACCTCACAGCAAGAAGGTTCTGGGTTCGAACCCCATGGCTGACGGGAGCCTTTCTGTGTGGAGCTTGCATGTTCTCCCTGTGTCTGCATGGGTTTCCTCCACGGTTTAAAGACATGCACTGGTTTGCACAAGCCAGTCTTAATGGCGGTCTCAATCCCGGAAAGATTGGGGAGGGTTGCATCAGGAAGGGCATCCAGTGTAAAAATCTATGCCAAAGGGGGTTGAAAATCAATTGGGCCTGTATTCTTCCCACGTTGTGAACTATGTGACAAATCAAATAAAAAATTTTTTTTTAAATTAAATGAGAGTTGACCTGATCTGCATGTCTCTGGACTGTGGGAGGAAACCGGATCACCCAGAGGAAACCCACGCAGGCACGAGGAGAACATGCAAACTCCACACAGAAAGGCCCCAGTCGGCCACTGGCCTCGAACCCAGAACCTGCTTGCTGTGAGGTAACCACTGCGCCACCGTGCTGCCCTCTGTAATGTTAACATGTAGTAATTGATATTTGTTTAAATGTTACTGAGCTGCACCTGCTCCTGTACATATACTAAACCAATGACTAAAAATAAGTCCACATAAATTAGCACAAATGAATTACAGCATGTTCCTAAATGTTGATAACTTGCTAAAGTCTGAAATATTTGCAATGCAGTATTTTTTGCAATATTTGCAAAACCCTCACTTTTCAATTTTACCAGTTAACAATCACAAACAAGTTAAAGTCAGTATGTTGGTCCAAGGGCAGCACAGTGAGGCAGTGGTTAGCACTGTCAACTCACAGCAAGCAGGTTCTGGGTTTGAATGGGGCCTTTCTGTGTGGAGTTTGCATGTTCTCATGCCTGCGTGGGTTTCCTCTGGGTGCTCCAGTTTCCTCCCACAGTCCAGAGACATGCAGATCAAGTCAACTGGCTACTCTAAATTCCCCATATGTATGAATGTGAGTGTGAATGGCTGTTCGTCTCTGTGTTAGCCCTGGGATAGATTGGTGACCTGCCCAAGGTGTACCCCGCCTCTCACCCAGAGTCAGCTGGGACTGGCTCCAGCTTCCACTGCAACCCTGATGGATAAGTGATATAGATAATGGATGGATGGTTAATGCAGATGTTGATTATTTGGTGTAGCTGTTTTATTATTTAAAAATATCAATTGTTATTTTGTTAATGGTATATTAGTGCTGAAGTTCTGTACGTAACTAATGTGTTAAATAATGTCAGTTAAGTGAACCCTAATGTAAAGTGTGAGAAAAGAAATTGAAATGGAGTTCCAACATCTAACCAATCAGAACAGAGACATTTATTTGGCTGTAAATCATGTTTATGTTTCATGTTGATTGTCAATTCATAGAGTATAGTTTCTCGGTATACTAGCTTAGTCAGTGCATACTGTATATTTTGGGCTTGTGGCTTTTAAGGTAATACAGAAGGAACGCTAGCTTCAACTATGTTTTGGCAATATTACTGACGAGCATAGTTTCAGTGCTTCGTTCTAACATGCCCTTTCTTACACAGAGCAAGTTTAAATGGGCTTCAAATTAAATAAAGAATCTAACAAGTTTATTGGTATTAAGGTAAACATTCTATTGACTTCATGACCATCTTTTATAGGTGTGGGAGGGCCACAATGTAATAAAGTCAGTACGCATGCTAGTGGGAGATACAAACCCAGCAGAAGCTGCACCTGGAACTCTGAGAGGAGACTTTAGCATTCATGTTAGCAGGTAGACATGCACACTCACTCACATGCACCAAGTCTCATTGATAGCTGAGAGTAAACATTTGCAAGATTTGGGTTTTTTTTCCTTCAAATTAAGATGTAGGTGCATTTTACTTAGAACTTAATTTGGGTTTGTGTTTAGTGCACAGGTGCCTGATGATGGGTTCCTTCTGTTTTGTGTCAATGTTTCAGGAACGTTGTGCATGCCTCTGACTCGCTTGAAGTGGCACAAAAAGAGATCTCGCTTTGGTTTCAGCGCTCTGAGCTGATTGACTGGGTGTGTTGTGACCATGGCAACATCTACCATCCATGAGTGTGTGTGTGTGTGTGAGAGAGAGAGAGAGAGAGAGAGAGAGAGTTATATCTCAATATTTTTAAAGAAAATTATTTAAAAAAGATATTACACTATAACTGCTACGATGTATATTTTAATCACATTGCAGCGTTGAAATAGATTTTTTGTTTGCATTTGGCAAACTATTTAATAAATATATGACCAAAATTTCCTGAATAGTTTGCCAAATGAACAAAAAAATGAATAAATAAAATAAAATAGAATCTATTTCAAATTCACAGTATTATAATTTTTTATAATGTTTAAAGTTTGAAGCCAAAACATCTGATGTTTCTTAATGAACCTGTAAATTTTGCACAGGAACAACACTGCACAAGTGATCTTAATAAACAAGTGTACTTGTTTATAGTGACTGTAATAATACTGTAATAATATTACTTTGAAATAAATATTTAATTCTGTCTATATTATTATATTTGGTTCAATTATCCATCACACAAAAATCTCAAATCTGAAATAAAACAAACAAAATTGTAAAGCTTGTTGGAAATCAGTCACCATTACACAGTGGACTGTGTTTAAAATGAGCTGGCAGTAAATTAATGGCTAAATGTGTTTCTGGCTTTGCTATACATATGCAATTCCTGTCAGAATTATTGACCCCCTTTATGAAAATTAGGAAAAATAATACAGCGATATGATATTTTGAGTTTGAGTATACAGAGACACTGCAAAATGCAGGGGAATATAAGCTATTCAAGAACGATCATTTGTTTGCATTTATTTAAACCATTCTTTAGGGGTGTCAATACTTTTGGCACATATATTTTTGAGGGAGAAAATACTACTATTATTTAAAAAGTACCTCCCATGAGAATTTTTGTTAGAACAAAGATTTCTTCTACTGTTTAAAGAAAAGTTAATTATTTGCGCAGTGTTTGTTTTCTGGGTGATGTGGAGGTGCAGTGGCTTGCAGCGCCGCCTCACAGCTCCAGGGTCCCTGTTTTGATCCTGAGCTTGGGTTACTCTCTGATAGGTGCAGAGTTTCACATGTTCTCACCATGTTCATGTGGGTTTCTTCTGGGCTCTTAGTTTCCCCCTCACGGTCCAAAAACATGCAGGTAGGCAGACTGGCTATACTCAATTGCCCCATGTGTGAGTGAGTGTAGGGGGAAGCCATGGCCTAATGGTTAGAGAAGCAGCATTGGCACCAAAAGGTTGCTGGTTTGATTCCCTGGACCTGCAGGAATGGCTGAAGTGCCCTTGAGCAAGGAACTTAACCCCCAACTGCTCCCCAGGCTGCTCTGGGTACGTTGTACATCTCTCTGGATAAGAGCGTCTGCTAAATGCCTGTAATGTAATGTAATGTAATGTAATGTAATTATGAATGCATATGTATTGCACCCTGTGACAGACTGGAGACCTATCTCTGGTGAATTCTCCCTCCGTGCTCCCAGTGTTTCCATAATAGACTCAGGATTCACCATGACCCTGACTAGGATAAAGTGGTTAACTGAAGATGAATAAATGAATGACTATTTTATACAATTATTGTAGCTAATTTTATGATGAGTACAAAGATGCAAAAGCAGTGTGTCTTGAGATTGGAACTAGAGCTATGACTTTAATATCACTAACAAGTGACAGAAATGTATAATTTGCACCAGTAAACGTCATGCAGAAATCACTTACAACATTACTGGACAGTGTCTTCATACATCTAAAGAAAACATGCTGCTAGGTGCACTGACTAAACTGGCCCGAAGTGTAAGTGTGTGTGTGTGTGTGTGTGTGTGTGTGTGTGTGTGTGTGTGTGTGTGTGTGTGTGCGCGCCTGTGTGTTGCATCCAGGGTGTATTCCTGCCTTATACTCATTGCTTCCAGAATAGGTTCAGGATCCACAGTGACACTGCCCAGGATAAAATGGTTAGTGAAAATGAATTACTGCACTTAAAACGAATAAATCAATTTCAAGTCAGCTAGCATTTAGCTTCAGTTAAACCAAAGCTGGAAATATTGGATAACAAATCTTAGAAGTCTTGTTTGAAGATGTAAGAACCATTTCATTCCAAAGGAAAAAGTACACCAAATCAAAAAGGATCAGTCATTTTTACAGTCAAGAACATCCTTTTATTCAATCAGTTAAAGGTTCTGCTCTTTTCAAACTGTTTTTCTTATTATGGAAAAGAAATTGTAATTAACACATGCATTTCACCATGAGCTCTGGAGGGCATGTCTATAAAGAGGGCAATAGCTTTTTAGGGTTAGTGAAGAAGCTCTGGGCCAGGGCAAAGGCTGCTGGGAAATCGATCTACTCTAAGCTTAGCACTCATCCCAACACCCCACACAGTCTACCAAAAAAAAACCCCACACAACCCCAAAAAGAAATAGAAAAATAAAGTTTAAAAGACGGATGGTCAGCGCCAGGAAGGGACAAGGCCCTGGGAGAGTTCTGTCCACAACATTATGGCTTTTATTTTTCTCTTATGATCTCATCTCTTGTAATCATGGCTGATACTGTTGCTGGCTTCATGTACTTAAGTTTGCATATTTATGTGGGACAACGATCAGGCTGTGATTTGTCGGTCTGAGATTATTTTTTTGCTGGTGCATTAATGATTTCCAAGGCATCTTAATTATCACTACACTTCAGGTTTGATGGCATGCAGCTTGTCAGTTTGGTCTGAGGGGCGTGGTTCATAATTGCAGATTAAACTGGAATTTTGGTTTAATCTTTTCTTTCTTTCTTTTAAATTCTGAATCCATCTCTCATCCATTGCTGAATCCATTCCGTAATAAGGTGCTTTCAGGCAATTTTTCTTCCAAGTGTTTAGATAGCTGGTCTCGTATAACCACTGCAAAGGTGCATCATCTATAAAAAATTCTCAATGTGGCATTGATGCCACCTAAATATGCAATATTGACAAAAAAAAAAGATAAAAAATAAATTTTGGTAAAAAATACAAATAAATAATCAAAACAAGTCACAAACCTATTGTAACCCAGCAGCCTAAATTCCTTCCACCACCTTTTAAGAGGACTTCCTACATCAACCAGATTCTTCCTTCACTAAAATATGATTAACTGCTCCATGTTGGAACCTTTTCCCCTTCATACACCCTTTGATTGACATCCCGCCAGAGCCCACTGGTGTAACTTGTTCACTTACATTAACTGTTCAATGGAGAAGCTGAAGAGATCGGTATGGTATACAATGTGAAGCATACAGACAAGAATAACATGTAAGCTAACTGCATTCTGCTCAGACAAAAAGTTTTGCTTTTTTTTTCTTTTAAAAACCCCTCCATTCAATGAAAATGGGGAAGGGTGGGAAAGAAGATGGTTATGCGACTACAGACTATTCCAGTGTCCAAGAGAGGCAGAAGACAAGGAAAGGAGTACAGAGGAAGGAAAAGCAAGACAGGAAGGAATTTTTTTTTCTTTTTTTTTTTTTTTTTTTTTTTTTCAATTTTAGCATCAACAATAAAAAGAGGAACTAAGTCACACCGATTTCCTTTAGTACTATATATACTGCTTTGAAGAGCTTGAAGAAGGAGAGAATATAGAAGCGGGTTGAAAGGGGGGTTTTCTGAGATGGGCACTGAGGATTACAAGATGGAGTTTGTGAACAAAGGCACTTTTTTAGGGACAACCTTGAAGATGCTCTGAGTCTAACACTACATCACAAAACAAATATTTAGAGTTTAGAGTAATTTACATTGGGACTGGGAGGGGGTGTTGATTTAGGAAAGGGGGTGGGGTTCACTTTGTAACATTTTCAACTCTGTTTATTAAAATAAAGTTCCGATCAGCTTACAGAGGTATGTATCATAGGATGGGAGTCTAATAATAATCAACAGCTACCAATGAAAAGGACTCGTTTCTGCTGTAGTGACAATTTTCAAGGGCGACTGAGTTGATTCGAAGCATCTCCCAAAAAAAAAGGGAAGATCTTGTCATTCAGTTTGGATCTGTTTTTTTTTTTAAGTCTCTGTGTACAAAAGCCAACAACGCACTAGCTTCTCATAGGATAATGTCTTGAACAGAATTGACTATGTATTTTCATGGTTAGTTATGTCTGTAATTATGGCTGCCAAATACATAGTGCAATTTTATCTGTCTCAACTTTACATTGTAAACAATAATTCCTTTTTTAGATTTTCCTTCTCAGGATTTTGTGTGTATTTGTCAACGCTTTGGATTTTATCCACCCTCTGTGACCAAACCCTCCGCTGGGAGAAAAATGCCTTTTTGACTAAAATGAACCCCTCCCCCTTTACTAAATTCTAAACAAGAAATAGAGTATGCATGTTTTTCCTAAATTTTTTTGTGTTATGATAACACTTACTTGTTTTTTTTTATTTATGTATAATAGAGTTTGAATGTACTGTATTCCATAAAAAGCACCAGTTTCATTTAGTGATATATATATTTTTTGATGTGTTGCAAAACTGTTTCTTCAGCCCTCCCAAGTTTTGAGAACAAATCATTACAAATAAACATTAAAAAAGGAAAAAAAAGGCTATTAAAAAAAAGAAAGAAAGATTAAAAAACTCCCAAAACTTACAAAGACTTTTTTTTTTCTCTCTGCCCTGTAGTTTAGAGTCCCGGACCTTTTGGACTTGAAACAATAACAGAAGGGTATTTTTCCCCCTCTTCTATCACACCTTCTAACAATCTAACAGACGAACACATTTCTCTACCCAAGGCATTGCACATGGCTCAATCAACATACATTATTTTTCAATTACAAATACCTCCCATCCAAACACAAAAGAACTCAAAAGCCACATCTTTCTCCTCAACACTACTGATAATGTTTACTATAGAAATACATTTTCTATTTATTTTTTCGTTTTTTAATTTTCCAGGGACTTTGCTTGACGGGCTTTTCCTATGCTGTGTGTATAATCGGGTTTCGAGACTGGTACTAGTGAAAAATAACTCATTCGTTAATCGTAATGCTGCCATACTTCAGAAAATAACTAGACTGCCACTGAGCTTATTACGCAAACAAAAAAATGTTTATATAAATATATATGGATATCTCCTGTATATATAAAGATGTCTGTAATTAGTGAGCTGTCACTTGCCACTTGTTTTGCTTCAGACATAAAAATTTCTTCCTCTATAGCTTATATGTGAGAAAATAACCTGAATTCATGTTTAACAAATTGCATAATGGGAATACAGAGGCACTTCCATTGATTAGAAAAGAAAAGTCCATCGCCATCATTAATTCTCATTTAGCAATGCTAGTCCTCTACTACGCTGATGACATGGTCGCATTTCGGCAACCACACTTCCCTGCAGTGAGACACAGAATCAGGCAGTCCAGTTATTTTGTGAGCTCAGTGATTCGAATAATGCGGCTAAAATTAAATTGATGTTTAAAACAAGCTGATTTATGACAATTTCAACATGATTATGTAAAGGCAGACTAGGATTGCCCTACGGTAAACCAAGGCTTCCCTTTAAATCAGTCAGTGGAAGGTGTTGTGTGCAGTTGCGTATCTCTGTGTGTGTATGAGTGTGAGGCCATGCTCTGAGCATCCTGCTTTTAATAAATGTTGTGAATTACTAAACAGGATGCGAATATAGCAGATGAAGCAATGTCTGAACTAAATGGCCATTACATACCCCTCTCCTTCTGAGCACAATTACATCATTCTTTTGCTCCACAGTGAGGCCTTGCGTTCTTGGAACACAGCTGTCTGGGAGCGTAAACAGTACAGTGAGGATGGGGCAGCTTTACCAGCCATTAAAGTAGATGTCCACTGAGTCTTTCCAGTGGTATTGATGAAAAACTCATCATTCTTGAGAAATATGTAATTGTATATAATTAGCAAATCATAATTGTTCACAATGGTAGTAATAGGAACCAGGTGTTGGACATATTTAAAGTCTCTGATGCTCCACCCAATAACAGTGTGTCTATGTTTTGTACACTTCTCTAGTCACAATCTTCAGAATCTTGAAAGATGCAATCAACTTTACTTTTCTGTATACATGCTAATGTACACCAGTTTCTTTTGAACAACATGTCAGAATGAGATTTTCAGGGCATGATATAGTCACTGGACTAAAGAAAAAGCATCTCATTTTGAAAGTTTTCTTTCTTTTGAAAGGTTTCTTTCAAACGGTTAGGGCCGGGTTGGTGTGATTGGTTGCTTATAATGTCAGTCAACCCTATGAAAGATTAATAATGATAAGTACTAGACTCTCTCATGAAAGAATGTAGATGATGTGACCCCTGGTTCCGGTCACAAATGCTGGACAGAAATGAAACTCTAACAGTCAGGACTTGTGGAATTTTGCTTTTTACCCCATTCTCCCCCAGGTTCATCATTTGCCAATTCCCATCTACTCTTGTTTTCCCTTGTCGATCAACAGCTACCAACCAGAGTGGGTGAAAGCTTCATATCACAAGCTTCCTCCAAAACACGTGAAGCCACCATATCTATCTTGAAATGCTGCTCATGCTGTGCCACAGGATCGCTGAACACACTTGGAAGAAATGCTAACTGTTTTCATCTGCATACAGGAGCTCACAGACAACCTCAACATATTAGTGTCACTCTGACAGTGGACAGAGTAACACCATCTCTCCTACCCAGACAGCAAGGTCAATTTTCCTCTCTGGGACTTCCCGGCCATAGATGGCTGTAGGATTGTTGATCTGGATTCCTGGTGGATTGAACTCAGATTTGAACTCCTGATGATAGGATAAGTGCTTTTCTTTTGCCAAACCTTCAACACACCAATAAACTTGAAGATAAATTGATGACCTAGAATGTCTCTAGAGGCGGTAAGGCATTGCAATGGTTTCTGATTTGGAATGTAAAGCAGGAAAGAAATATAATAACTAACTCCCTTTTTAAAGTGTGACCATTTCTATGCAGCAGCTCAGAGACATGGCAGTGAATTTAAGTGTGTGTGTGTGTGTTATAGGGTTGGCATTACCCAAAGGGATTACAGTCGGCGTTCAATTGGCACTAAGGGCGAGTATAAGGCCTGAATTTGATTCTTTTTGATTGGGACAGACTCCATAGGTAGTTTTTGTCTAGATTATAGCGTTTTCCTACATCAGCCTAAAATGAGAGACTGTCCTGTATGACTGCTGACTTACATCCAACATTAACTTTAGTGTGTGATGTCCACTTTCACGTTTACCTCAAAAGATTGTGTGCAAATTTTTTTTCTCGATCCTATTTTCAATAGCGAACATGAGAGTAGTGTTTTATTTTCCGTACTTTCCTTTTTCTAGTGCAATACTTTAGATTTTATTTTTCTTGACTGTGTGTTTGATTAGTAATTGGTGTTAAGCTGGCTGTCAAAGGAAAGGGCACATCGAGATCAATTTCTACACTGAACTACAAATGGTGTCAGAAGGGACGATTAACTGGCTTTAGCTTCAACTCCATGCTAGATGTCAGGATGCTTAACATCTCGATTATTTGATGGCCCAAAAGTTTCTAAAACTATGCTTGCATTTTATTATTATTATTATTAAAACCTCACCATTGTTGATGTCCCCAGCCATTGCACAATATAAGTAACATATTCTTATTTTTTCCTCTTCGGGTTGTTCTTTTGTGTTTCTGCTTTTTCTTGTTGTCATTCCTGTGGTTTTTGAGAGACTCCATGTCCTCCATCAAAATGTCATGTGATCCTCTTATTAAAAAAAGGGGGGGGGGGGGGGGTCATTTCCATAAGTCGACAGGATCAGAAGATTCCAAATGATAAGAAGATTTGCTGGTTTCCTTTGTCGTTCTATTGGGCCAACAAGGTCAGAGGGCAATTTTAGGTGAGATTTTTTTTGTTTCCTGATTCAAGATTCCAGATTGTAGTGACAGGATTTTAATTGCTTGTGGGCAGGCAGGTTTTGTCAGAGGAACCAAGACTGTTGAAACAAAAAGAGAAAACAGGTTTTAGAAAACACTTGTGAAAAAAACCCCAAAAAACAAACAAACAAACAAAAAAACCCCACCACTGTCCTCAAAATAGCAGCCTCGCTAATATTCTGTGCTGAACTTTTGAGTTTGTCCACTAGATGTCCCACTTGTCTTGCAAAGCAAGTTGGACTGTCTCTCCCCACCCTGTCCCTGTCCTCCTTTAGGAGTGTGAAGAGCTCTGAACTTCTCCCCTCAACAGCATTATCATTGTGGTTTACCTCTATCTCATAACCATTTAACTACCTGCTGGAGCAGATACATAATGTGACTCTTAGGAATCAATATACAAACTTTGACTGATGAAATTGCCATGGTGCACATTGCAGGAAAAAGTCAAGATGAAACACAAAGCATAAAGAAACTCAGAATTCAAATTCTACATCACACTTGTAGGCTGTTTGTGTTGTGCATGAGAGCTGACTGGCTATGAGCAGCAGTGTGAGATTTGGTTTCTCCAGGCCAGCGTATAAAAGCGAGCTGAAGTGACTTGAGAACATTCTCGAAGTCAAGTCTTGGAAGCACTTTGCCTCCAGGGGAGCAGCTTGTGTTTTGCTTGAGTCTCCCCAAACAGCCAAATACACAAAGGCCATCCCATCACAAACACTCCTTCCTCCTCCCCCAGCTCTGGGTATTGCCTCAACTCTTCCCCTGTGTGCTCCGCTCCTCCCTCTCTCAGCTCTATCGCGCTCTGTGTAATCCTTGGCAGGAGTTAGCACCCTCTTTCTTAGCCCCCTCTTTTGACTTTGACCCCCTCCACTTGCCACCTCTCAAGTTCAAGTTCAACTGGCTATGACATCATGTCTGGTTGCTGCGGGTAACCAGACAGTCAGGACATGGCTTCTCAGTTTGCGGGGTTATGCTGAAACTCTCACCCTCTCTCCTCTTTCACATTCTTTAGTGGGACGGGGTGAATGCAGGCCTCTTCTTTGGCCACAAGGGAGCTCCTCGAACTCAATTTTCAGTTCTTGTAGTTGGAGTTAAGTTACTCCAGGAAGTCTTTTTACACTGGGTCTTTGTGCAGGAATTTTACTGACTTTTTTTCTACTATTCTACTGTGTCAAGCAGCAATTGTGCTTATTTAATGTGGGTTTTTTTTGGTTATCTTTTTTTTTTTTTTAAAGTTATCAGAACCCAACGGGAACAAAATGGAGGCTGGTCAAACCCCCAGTTAGAGTCAGCTGAAAAAGCAGCCAGTGCATGAAAGACGTACCCATAAGACTGTATCAGCCAAAAAAGGGGTTAATGGGGTGGAGTGAAAAGTGAAAGGAAGACTAACGGGGGAGAGACGGCGTGAGTGAGTGAGAGCATTGGAGAGATGGAGCTGCAGAGCTTCAGATGGTTGCCATGTGTTGTGGAGCCGGCCCGAGGCGGGTGTGGTTTACACAGTAATGAGTAAAGTGCAGCGGCTTATGGAGGAGGCTGCCCACTCGTAACGCTCAAATCAACCTCCACTGCTTCTCTCCCACTGAGAACTGCTCCAGATGGGCCAGATAAACATACCGCACTGCTTATTGTATGTGGGAGAGAAAGTGAGAGAAACAAAAAGCAAGCGAAGCAATGGAGAGACCACACTGACGCACAGACAGTACAGAGATGAGACTGTCAGTGTTCTTGTCTCTGGAATCTACGTAATTAGTACTAGTACATCGGGACCCTGCTGTACAGATATGTCTGCAAAATGAGTTTATTTTCTACAGAAACATTATTAAAAAAGAGAAATATTACTTGTTTTTTGTACTAACTTGTGTCTGCTGGGGGATATTTAGAAAGTTGTTGTCCCGTGATCCGATGCTGACAAACCTGTTGGGAGTTGTGGAGCCTGGCGTGGAGTATGCTAGAGGAAGAGAGAAACAAAGCAGTATTTATTGATTTATCCTTCAACAGATGATCATAATGTATATTTTTGGGGGAATTTTTAGGTTGGATTTGTTTCTTTTCCTACAGCTCTCTCATTTCTACATGAATCATTCTGCATGAATCAAATAATATCTTTGCACATGTAGATTCCAAGAAAATCTCAGTAGATGAGTGAAGGTCAGGATCAAATTTAGGGCAGTTTGAAATTGATGGACTCCATAGCACAAAATGGTTCATTAACGGAGAAATCACCAGATGTCTGAATGAGGCAAATATTCATCAGTTTGCTAGCTCATTTCTAATCTTATCTAACAGCCATAAATATATTAGACACATGTATTTTCTTTATTTAGTTGCAAAATGTGTGTAACTCTGCAACCAAGCTATCGCTAAATTGTAATTCAGTTCATACACTTTAAAGGTAATTTTCAATAGAGATGAAACATGAATACATGCCTCACTGAAACCATACTTGGTCTGGGTTATTTAAAGGTATATCCCACTGTACTTCCTAAAATTATGTGTTCAACTAGTGACAAAAGACAGAGTTGGAGAGTCTGTCCATTTACCATATGTTAGTAAAAAATTCCTGAATAAAATAGAGTTAATAATGACATCAGATTCACCTTGTGAGGTGGATAATGTTTACACAAAAGATCCAGTGAGATGCACCTTTAAGGATATTACCAGGACTTCATGTATGTAGCTACAGGTTTGTGAATACGTAATTGAAAGCGTTGTTAAGGGTTAGTTAGATGTAAACAGATGACAGACTTCAGGACACCGACAACAATAAAACTAGAACAGAAGTTATGAACAAAAGTAAGAAACACAAAAACAAAACATAAAAAAGACAAAAGTGCTCCGTCCAGTGCCCCCTCTGTGGTGGGTTATCAAGTTGAAGATGCCAATACCATCATGCCCCATACGCCTCCTTTAGAACAGCCACGCTGTACTGATCAAAGATCAGCTTTTCTTCTTGGACTAGTTCAAAAGAATACAGCTATGCAGTATTTCACCACTGACCTTGGATCAGCACTGGAGTTTTCCGATCACATCTCCACAATCCCAAAGCAGCAAACTAATCTGTGGCTAAAACTCAATCAAATGGAACTCAAAGCAAGTTAACGTAAAAGTCAAAAGTGCAATAGATGGGTTCAATTATTTCACCAATCTGTGTGATTGATATGGGAGTGTAAAGGCAAATGAAGAAGGTGATTTGAGTCCACATTAACTGCCCTAAATTTGTACCCTTCATTGATTGCATTTGTGTCTGTTCACCACAAAAAGTAAACAGGATAACATTGTTGTAATTAGCTGCCTGGGCCAGATAAAACCCAGACTGCCAAATGCAGCTATGATGGAGTTGCACTGGAAAAATGAAACTTACAAGAAAAAGTTATCCAAAGACAGAACTGAGTGTTTTGACCTTTGTTGGGTTGAACTAATTCGAGCATTGAGAACTAATGTGAAGTCATATTGTACAACGACTTTGTTATCAAGACTTCAGGGAGTGGGATGAGCTTCTAGCTATAGTCATCCAATATTACTGTGAAGGTGAGAGTATGAAACGTTAATTTAAAATACACTTGGCCACAGTAAGGGTTGAAATAAACAGAGATATGGTGTGTTGGGCGATCTTTGGGCTTTTTTATGGGTTATTTTGGGGTCACAGACTGGACAGTCCAAATTTGGTCCTTGGGTTTATTGAGAATGGCGGGGAGGGGATCACTTACACGGAGATGTGGGTGAGGTGAGTCCGCCATCAAGGGGCATGCTGCTGGGTTTAGAGTCGGGCATGGGGAGGGGCACTGGACGCGCCACAGGGGGTGGCGGAGGCAGCAAGAAGGAGCCGGGCATTTTGCTCTGGCCGCTCCCGTTTGGCTGCAGACAACACACACAGGGTGAGGAGTGTGGATGCTATCCGACACCCCATAAGACGACAAGACCAAATGGCAAGAAAACGCTGGTTCTTTCCAAACAAAGATGTGGGATAGGCGTGGCTGAAGGTGGTGAGGTGTTGAAAAGGGGGAAACAACCAAAAGGATGGTGAATGTGCATCGACTTTGAGTATGGAGGCTTTTATGTTTGTGTATGTCTGTGTGTCTAAATCATAGATTCACCACAGGCACGGACACTGGAGCAGTGAAGGAGCGACCGAGATGGAGGGCTTTTCAACACAAAACACAGGGGCACAAGGATGATGAGATCCATAATAATGAAATCAACTCAAACAGGCAAGAGAGAAAATACTAACTACACAACATCAAAGCAAATGGAAAAAGCAGAACAGAAGGAGGAATAAATGTTGGAATGAATTATATGGAGTCTGCTGCTGACTGAGGTGCAGATGAGGATTTATTGAAGAAACTAAGAAAGAAATGTATAAAGCATTGATAAGAGCACATGGCACACAAGAAGATAGTGCGGCTTAAAGGCTTGCCTTTTAATCTTAGTTTGAACACCAGACAAAAACCCATGAGAAGACAAGACAGGAAGCTCTCGCAGTGTTATTAAAAGACCGGGCTTGTCTTTTATAAAGCATTCATAAAGCATAAACATTTATGTACAAAGTATGAAGATTATTAAATTATGTTTTAATAAGGGGTGAAGTAAGGAAGCGCAATGCAAACTGATTTCAATTTCAATTTCTAAGACAAACTGATGTGTTTAATAGGAAGAAAACATACTGGTGGTGATCAACATCAAGAACTAGTAGGCTTATTAAAAAAAGTTTTTTTTCCAAAAACTATTTTGACAAAAGAAAAAAAAAAGGGCCAAAAAATGAATTACTCAATAACGGACCACATTTCTTTAACCATGTAAATCAGGATCCATCTAAAATCAGGAAAATAGGTCTTTTCAATAACTCAAGTTAGTAATTTTCATTGAGTTTGTAAATTTCACTGGGTGTTAATACATTAAACTGGCTTTTTATATATATATATATATATATCTTTAACTTTTTGGTCCAACTAACAGCACCCCCTGTCCAGTAAAATTAATAATTACAGCATTATTTTACTTTCAAGCTTCATTTAATTATTAATCTAACGGAGTTAAACCACAGGGGGAAACAGGAAACTGGCATGTCAGTTTCAATTATTATTTCAATTGAAAATTCAATGCAAATTCATCTGTAATAAAAAATACCCACTATGTCATATTATCTATATATTTGACAAACTCATTTGCATGCGGCGGATTTGTGGGCGTCTTACCTGACCTCCAGCTTGGCCCGGTCCATCAGCACACACAAACTGCACAAACTCTTTGAGTGGGTCCTGCCCTGGGTGGTGGTGGTAGCGGATGGTGGGGTGAGTGAAGTAAGGGCTTGACTGCTGGATGATGGAGGGAGAGGGAAAGTGCAGAGATGAGGCTGAAGCACGGGGGCTCCCTGACGATCGACACACAGAAAGAGAGAGACAGAGATAGAGAATTAGTGTTAGGTAAATAGTAACTTATTTAATAATTGAACTAAATGTGGAAAGCCCTCTGATTCCGCAAATGCATGAGTGACATGTGATACAAATTGATACACAGATGACAACTGTGACCTAATGTAGTGATATACATGCACACACTCAGACTTGCACACACCAATTTCAGAATCATGATTCATGGTTCATCTAACAGCTGAAAGTTCAGTAGTTTTACAGTGGCTGACACTGAAATTTCTACACCTTCAAAGATGATTTATAATTTGTAACCTTTTAGCATTTTTCCATGTTAAGGAGTAACATAGCTTGGAAAACACTCTTTCAGGGGAGTGGAAATTAAACCATGGTATTCCTTTCTTTACTCTAATGGTGGGTCTCCCTTCATCTTGATTGCTATGACTGGGATGAACTCTCGCCCTCATCTCATGGCGTGCCAGCCTCCCTGTGCCCATCCCAACAGTCCCTCCAGCTGCCCGAGTAAGCCTGCCAAGCGCCTGGTTCCCCCAGACGAGAGCAGCCAATGCCCTGCTTCACTCATCCCCCACAATCGCCTGCCCCTCTCCCCCTGTCTCACCATCTTTCTTTCTCCCTCCTTTAATCCCATTAGGGACTGGGCAGAGGCCAAGCGCACTGGTGAGAGTGCCACATACTCCAGAGCCTGGGCCACAGGGCAACGGCAGCCCCAAACACAGTCGGGGTACACAAAAACAACTCATGGCCACCATACAAAGAAGGAACGAAGCATAAGGCCTGTACCAGATCTGGCCATATAACATGAGAAACAAAATGAAATAAGACAAACACAGGCAGAGAGATGATTCAGAAAGACTGCCACAGTTACACAGAAGATTACAGGTTTTCATTGCAAAATTGCTGTGTCTGCAATACCACTTGCTAAGATTAAGACTGACTATGATGTAGGAAAAGTGCATGCAAATGCATGTTTCTTTTATTCTGTAAAATTTGCTGGGACTCAGAGAGAGACAGAAAAGGGTCAAATATTCTTTAAAGTCCATGAATAAATCACAAAAATGTTCCCATTTCACAGTAGTAGTACAGACTCCAGTATTACGAATGTAAAAGAATGAGCAGTATTCAGTCTTTTAAAATAATCCAGGACTTCTAAAATAAATACGGCTCTTGTCATTTTTCTATGGAAAGTTGTAGTTTGATTGCATATATATGGTTAATACTGGATGAAATGTTTAATCATATAATTAGCAGGTGTTTTCAAGAACATAATAAAGGGAATGCCATATTGAGTTTTTGGTTAGTTTGAACTTCTGTTTAAAAAAACAAAACAAAAAAACACCACCACCTGACCCACAAAGTAATCAGCAATAATGACACTGATTTCTGATTACAAAATAGACCCCATCACATCAGTTTTTATTTAAAGTTGATATGTATCTATATAATAATGCATTAGAATTGCGAGCCAATTGTATGAGAAGCTCAGAGCATGGATCTGAATGAGGAAAGCCAAGTGCTGCACCCCCAGACCAGACAGAAACAAAGTCCACCACTGAGAGTGAAAAGTGTCCCACCACAAACAGACAGACAGACAGACAGACAGACAGACCAGCCATTACAAAAAAAAGCTCAAGAAGAAGGTGAGGGAGGAACCCAATAGTGGGCAATGTAGGAGAGATCCCACACACAAATCTCCAAACCCAACCGCAACCCAACAGGGCAAAACACAGCCTCACCTCTTTGGCCAAACCAAAGTTGCCCAGCACTGGATGTGAGGCCTTTGTGAGGGGAGACTGGGGGAAGTGGAAGGGTGGAGGTGGGTGGTGTTGGGGTGGGTGGGTGTTTAGGGGCTCTGAGTTCTCACCTGGTCTCACTCCTGCCAGCATGGGCAGTGGGTGGTGGGTGAACGGCATGCGGGCAGACCTCGTCTGGCCGGACAGAGCGCTGAAATCGAATTTCCCCGGCTTCTTAAGAGAACCAGGCGACGAGAGTCCTGGCAAAAAACGGGATCAACAGAATGGCAGAAGAGAGATAGGAGGTTTTAATGAAACAGGCTCTGCGTTCAGACCTTGACTTGATCTGTATGCTTTAGGAGGAGAAAAAAAATCACCTCATTTGTAGCAGCAGTGGGGGAAGAAAAAAGGATGGGAGAGGGAGGACTGGCAACAAGAAAAATAGCTTGGTGGAGGCCATGGTGGCAGATCCCATTAGACTCCATTTAGTTTGATCTGTCTGTATGTCTGTCTCACTACTCCATAATGACATCCCCACACACATGCCAAGGGCGATTCTAGAGTTTAACCCTTAGTGCTGCTCAACTCCCAATGAGAATGGAGGATAAGGATAAAAAAATAAGGAAATAAAATATACAGTACCTCTATAACTGAATGCAAAAGAACACGGTCACTTTTGTGTGTACATGATTGTACATCTCTTTCCATCAGGAAAATGCAACGTTAACTGGTATCAAAGGTTAAACATTTGAGAGGATTAACATCAAATATTGTTCCCCAAAACAAAAACACTACAAAGGTAGTTTCACTCAAAGTGGCAAACACTGACTCTCCAGATACAATAAAAATGGGGCCAAAAAGATTTTAAAACCTGTTCATGGAAGTTGTTTCACTAAAGATAATAAGTCCTCGCAAGGTCCCTCTTGTAACTTTATCTATAATACACACTACCTCTCCCCTGGTGCTTGGTTGGGCTTTTCTTTCAGTTCTGTTCTCTCTTTGCATTTGTGCTCTCTCCATCCTTCTCTCTGTCATTATGATATATCACTATGTCAGGCGATATATCATATCACCTCCTCCCTCCTCTGCTCTGTGACTGTACTATCACATTCAGACTTTCTATTTTTACATTTTTAAATGTAAATAAGATTTCTTAAAGGTGAAATTAAAAAAGGACTGGGATGAAACTGTCTTCTTATTATCCTGCCTGACTTATACATGTGGTGTCTCTGTTCTGCCTTCTCTCTGTCCTCATACAGTGCTACATGCAATACATGTCAATTTTACAACGTCCACATATTGTAGCCTAATTACCTACTGACCTTTTGACAGTTTGTAGTCTACTAGTCTAAGCTTGTTAGGAATTAAACTAGACTAGGTCCTGTAAGTTACAGGGTGATAATAAAGGAGTAAAATTGTTTTCAGGTGAACGCTAATCAGAGTGGACAGAACAGATGCTGAATTTATACACTCATACCGCTAATAACCAATACCTTTCGCTCGTTTTGAATACCTGTTTATTTTCTCACTTGGCCAAAGCAACATAATTAAATGAAAATTAGAGTTAGAGAAATATTTTAGGTGGACTGTGCTAAATAATGGCATCTAGAAGAGGACACAGCTACACTACGTTCTTCAACATTTAGGTGTTTGCAGTGGAGTTCGTTTAACTGACATCTGTAGGTGACGGGTCAGCAGTGGAGCCGTAAAAGCAAACGACTATAGTAATTCACCATCTATCAACACAGGTGATCAAAATAAGGTATACTCATATAAAGTACATAAAGAAACACTCCTTCACACTTTCCAGAAAGAAACCCATCTCTTTTATAAGTCTTAGAGTTGACACAATGTTCTATAAGAACATGCTGTACTCTGAGTGCGGCCCGAGCCGGCAGCCCGAGTCTGCAACTTGGCGCCAGCCGAAGAGGAAGACAGGAGGGGAGCGAAGAATGTGCGAATAATGAGGGCGGAAGTGTGAGAAATGGAGGGAGAGAGGAGGCGATGACATGTGCCCCTAGTATATAACGGTACATTAAAGTGTCCTCCCGTTTCTATAAACGTCGGCCCAAAAGCCACAGGGCCTGAGCTCAGGCCGATGAGCTTTTCCAAAGTTTGGCACAAACAAGAGAGCTAAGTATACACTGGGCTTACCAAGTGACCCAGAAACACAGCCAAATGTGTCAGGGCTGAGGAAATAAAAATGAGTCTGTTTTATGATCAAGACTTGTGGCTAGTTTTGAGGGAAATTATTTTGATATACGGTAATCCAAACACACAATTTAAGACTCTGGGGTTTTAGGCAGTGGCAGAATGATGGGTAAATTTCCCTAGATCTGTAAGAATTAGCCATATTACATTACTGTGAAATCTACTGACAGCCTTTGCTGTCCTATCTCTCGGCCGCTATTTTTCTCTCTTTCTTTCTTTCTCTCCCTCTATTGATACCTGAGATTCAGAGATCAGAGAGCTCAATCATCCCAAAAGAGCAATAAACAGTCATCAGGTAAACAGTTTGCATGCTCTAATCTTCAGCTTGCACATCCCAGGATACTGAGTATTGTATAAGATCAGGCTGTGAAAAGTGACAGAAACACTATCACCATCTCATATTTTATTAGAATGAAGAGTGTGTGATCAAAAGGGTATAAACCGAGAGAGAGAGAGAGAGAGAGAGAGAGAGAGAGAGAGAGAGAGAGGAAAAGCCACAAACACTGACTTGAGAAAAATTTGAGCAGAGATTTTAAAAGTCGTAATATCGGTTGAGAAGCAAGCGACATGGACAAATGCTCTGACTCACATTACATTCTATTTTAATCCACTTTGATCACACACAGAGCCTTTACACATCCACTTTCCACTCAGTGCTCAAAGGACTGCTCAAGTGTGAGGTGTTTCCTTCAAGTTCTTTAGTTTGTATCCAAATATATTCATCTACTCCACTAAACATATAGACATGTTATAATCGATAAAGCAGTATTGTTTAAGAATTGAGTTGCATGATATTGCTAGCATGCTCATGATTATTTTCCCAAATACCCAAAACGGAAATCACACTTTAGCACAATTAATCAGCCTAAACAGTCTAATACTGATATTAGACTTTAAGTATGTAATTTAACATATGTTATTTTTTGACAGTTAAACATATGAAAGGGTGGGGTTAGGGGTTAGGGTTAGTGAAAGGGTTAGTGGAAAGGGTGTGACTCCTTATGCACAAGATGTTATTCAACAAAAATAATATATTAATGGTACATAATTAGCTCAGAATTACAGTCAATTATTCTTAATTAATTGAGAAAAATATAAATAGTGAAAATATTATACATAAAGGATGATTTAATATTATTAAGTAATTATATTATAAATACATAAAAAAAAAATTACCATTCATTCTGCCGCCTTGTTTAAGAATTTAAAATGTAGCTAAGCCTATTTCATATATGGCAATAAATAAATAAATAAAAAGTCCATACAATTCAAAATTTGTGACCGACTCCACGATGGTGAATTAATTAATCCGCTAACATATGCGTCTCTGTCAGTGGCCGGAAACAGACGCCACTTAAAAGGCTTTGGAGTTAAAGCTGACAGAAGTTTCTATGATCTCCCCTTTCCTGTCTACACATATGTGACTGCATGTGAAATGTGTGTGTGTGTGTACGTGTTTGTGTTTCATTTGTTATTTCTCTTTCTCTGTCCAGTTTCTGGCACAATGCATCAGCAGACTGGCAGCCAATCAAATGCTCCCATGACCCTGCAGTCTCGCCACACTAACAAGCTGGCCATCAGACAAACCTTGTGCTGTCACACAACGGCACACGTGAAACTAGAACACTTATCCTATAAGTTTTGTCCAAACACACACAAAGAAGAAACAAATTCACATGAGCACACATGAAACCATCCACATATTGCAGCAACTACACATCTCCTGGCTGAAACACACGCACACACGCAGATGCATAAACACAGAGTGTGTTCTCCTACCATGGTTAATTCACTAGCTATGGGATGGACAGTACACGTGGAACAGGCTGAGCGAGGCAGGAGTGCTGATTGAACAGGAGCGGGATAAGTAAAATGAACTGGATGTTAAGGGAGTCCTTATGCTGCTGCACAAAGAGTCAGCCCTAATGATGAATGACATTGCCTCATTCAGGTACTGAATCACCTTTGGAGCATAGCAGAGCGTCACTCACGCTCACAAACACCTCCCCCCCCACCTCCCAATCAGCACCACTACCATCATCATTGCGCTAACAGATGTCTTCTGTAACACAGTAGCTCCCATAGCTGTTGACACATGGAGGCACCATCTGGACCAGAGTGCTGCTTATCTCCAGATTGTATGTGTATGTGTATGTGTATGTGTGTGTGTATGTGTGTGTGTGTGTGGCATATTTTGAAGACATAAAGCCTATAGCCTTACAGAGAGAACACCTGAGTGTATTTTGTGCTTGTTTGTTTGCTTGGGTTGTTGTACGTGTGTGAATGTGTGTTTACAGGCGCTAGGTCTCAAGGCAGGGCTTCAGTATCCCACTAGCTAAAGTATCGTTTAGTTAAACATACAAAACACACACAGGCATAAGTAGCTGCCAGTGCACTTGTGTATTATGGTAATTAATCCCTATTAATAATTATGATGCAAACAGAAGGAGACGTAAATATTACCAGCTGTGAGAACCCTTTAGAACCTTTTGGACAAGCTAATGGTATTTTTCATTTGTAGATGCAACACAAACTCACACTTTAGCATTTTTGTAATGTTTGAGAACCAGAGTCTTCTGATTAATTGCATTTCTCTTTGATTCACTGTGAAATCCAGTGCTATAGTCCTGCTTCTTGCATGTCAGCCGATAACACAGCTCTGTATTCAGATCAATACAACATCCATCAGCTAACCATTAGATAGATTATGAGTTACAGCAACCGATCAGGCCAATCAGGGGATTCCACCAATTAAAATACTGAATATTACACTGAGGCCATGAGTGACCCCATATGAAAATATAATATCATTAAGTACATACAGTGTGGTCCAAAAGTCTGAAACCACTAATGAAAACGCTTCTATTTTGCATTTATTTCTAATTTCATCCAACATCACAAATTACTGTAAATTATCAGCAACAACTTGAGTGAATCTCAAGTAAAAGCAGAATCTTATAAATATTTCTAAATATTTATATGGATTTTAGAAATTCTCTGTATTTTGTATTTCCCATTTTTGCTTTATTAACAGTGTGCACTCGACCTGGCATGGGCTCCAAATGTTTGGTTAATCCTGATGATCCATATTAAGATAAAAATCCACTGCAATATCATCTGAACACATGCTTCAGTGCAAAGGATGTCTGACCTTTTGTATAAATGAGTTTACAAGGTCAATATCATAAACTTGCTTAACTCAGTTTAAATATTAACCTAGAAATAGTGCACAAACATTTCCTGTGGTCTCTGAATTTTAGACTCCAGGCTGTACTTAAAGTTTGATATTTTATATACTATCCATATACTTGTTTCAAGTTTATT
>JAODTV010000013.1:17292715-17309716 GCA_025399955.1 Galeichthys feliceps
TTACTACAGTTGTGGAATAGGGCTATTTACTGTATTATTATTATTTACTATTTACTGTTTGATCTCAAACACATTAAAAAAGCAAGAAATTGCACTAATTAACTTTTAACAAGGCACACCTGTTAATTGAAAAGCATTCCATGAAACATATTTAGTTTTTTTAACACTTCTTTGTTTCCCACATCATCCCATATATGTTCCGTATGTTATTTCATAGTTTTGATGTCTTCAGTATTGTTCTACAATGTCGAAAATAGTCAAAATACAGAAAAAAATGAGTAGGAGTGTCCAAACTTTTAACTGGTACTGTACATGATTAACTGTTGATTCCTGTTTTGATTGTTGATTAAAATCCTCTGAAAATTGCACACAGCTGAAACATTTTGTACGACGCACCTTACATACGCCAAACCAGTGCAATTAGGTGACTTTTTCACTTAGTCAGCTACTTAGCTCATCTCGGGTTGATTAAATCAATTTGTTTCTTAAGAACATAACTGTTCTCAAGGAAAAATACATGTCAAACAAGCCTGGCGTGCATTGGTGTGAATGAGAAATGGACAGTGTTCAGATGTTCAGACTGAGACACAGAAAGAGTTACTGCACAACTCAGAGATGAAAAGAAGTGGAGTGCAGAGAAGAGCAGACTGTGGGGTGTACCTCCGGGGGAGACTGCCATACAGCTCCATTTCAGTCCTGTGGCGGCCCAGAAAAATGAGGGAAAAGAATGAAGACAGTGTGTGTGTGTGTGTGTGTGTGTGTGTGTGTTTGTGTGTGTGAGTATGAGAGAGAAAAGGAAACAGTGAAAAGGAAAGAAATAGATACAGACAGAGAAAAAGAGAGACAGTAGGATAAATGCAGAAATCAGAGAGACAAGAACAGAAAAAAGAGAAAGCTGTGTCACAAATTAGAGAAAAGAGGGAAAGCATTGGCCAAGCACATTTACTCACATGCAAGTAAGTGAACTTCATCTTGTGTGTGTGTCTGTGTGTACCTGGTCGATGGGGTGGACGTGATAGACCGGCGACCCAGGTTGATGTTGTAATATCCAGGACTGTCCAAGTCGGCCAGGGAGAAGTTGGGACCGGTAGCTGTGGCAACCGGAGCTAAAGGCAAGAACAAACAGAATTACTACCATCACAGACAACTAATGTACCTATTTAAATTTTGTATAATCTATTGTTGTGGTAATTTGTGATTATAAACTATATATGCCTTGTGAGGACCAGAGTTCTGTTCTGTTTGGGGGCGGAGCTAATTTCCAGGCCAGAAAAATGCAAACAAACATGCTAGTTATATAGATACCTTTTTCTATGTCTAGAATCACTTTTAACCCATTTTTAAATAGCACCTGTTAGTGTCAGTGAGAGGACAGCCATGAAATCATCCCATCGGTCTATCACATGTTGATATAGAAATGTTGAGAAGAAGAGAGGAAATGTGTCTGTGTGACTCACTCTGTGACACGCGGACCAGCTCGGCCACGTTCCACACTCCTGAAGTCACAAAGCAGTCCTGGAAACTCAAGTGCCCTGGGGTGCGAGAAAGCAACAGAGAATGACACACACACACACACACACACACACACACACACACACACACACACTAAAAAACAGCCTAACCACATGGACCGCATTGTTAAATTCATCCTTCTATTTATAATGTGCACTGTCACAGTGGGACAATAACAGGATGGAAGTTTTTGGTTAGTCCCTCTATGGTAGGCTCGCTTGACCGAGGTGTTCAAAGAAAAACTGAAGCTTAATGAAGATGCTAAACATGAGACTGTGGGTTCAACTCCAGTTATTCGCTGGGCTTGTAATGATTTTTAGAATTGACATAAACAGTATTTAGAATGTGAGTGAATCACATTTAAATGAGCAATTTGTAAATATTTTAGAGCCTTCAGCTTCTTGTGAGGCAACAATAAGACTTCTTCCTCCCAACTGACCCAAAATACTCTGAAACTGCCTAGTGCAAAATGGACAGAGCTGAATGGCTTTGTTATAAATGCTAACCCAGTCTTTAAAAAGCAAGTACAGGTCTTGAACCAGGAATAAAAAAGAGAAGATGCATGGCAGTTTCACCAATTGCATTGAATGCTTTAGTTTAAGTCTTTGCTGATTTCCATGTGGTTGTTAAATAACTGTACTGAGTGTAAATCCTGTTAAGCCTTTTGCTGTTCAATTCAGTCACGCTGTGTCCATACTTGTTTTTAAGTACACTTCACACGTCATGGTATTGGCGCTTGAGATTTTTAATACTTGGTTCACACTATGTTTTGGTACACAAATATAAAAATAAATATTAATATAAATTTATTCCAAAGCACCTCTGCAGGTAGGCTTAAAGCTGATTGGCTACCTCCACTGCTCCTGCACTGACACAGCAGGACTAGAGAGGGAGAAGGGGGGTTGTAACAATAACTATAAGCTGAAGTATAAGAAGATCTGTGTATGTGGGAGCTGCTTGTGCTCACCCATGTGCGAGTACCAGTACCTGTCTGTATGTGTGGTGTGTGTGTGTGTGTGTGTGTGTGTATATACATAGGTCCATGGATATAATAATAGAAACGGACCTTTACAAGTGATTCCATACACTGTGTACGTGCATGTGTTTATCAGGCACTATAGGTAACTGGGTTATTGTTTCTGTTCCATCCACATGATCCGCTGCGGTCAGTGTGTGCATGCATGTGTGCACCAGCAATGTTGGAGCATGAGCTCAGCGCTGCTCTATTTGGGAACCATGTGGTTCACATCAGCCAATCATGCCAGAGTGATTTATGAGCATTCAAGCAGCCCAGCAGAGTCTAACGACTATGAACTGGAATCATTTGGACGTGTGTGTGTGTGTGTGTGTGTGTGTGTGTGTGTGTGTGTGTGTGTGTGTGTGTGTGTGTGTATGTGTGTCCGCGCAAATATGCGCAATATGTATAGCGCGTGTGAGAAAATGTTTCTGCCCCAAGAAAATAACATGGTTTGGAGCACTCAATCAGATAACACTAACTTAAATGAAATTTCTAATATGTCATATATTTTGTAGGTTGTAGCGTATAGCAAGATTGCCTAGAGGGTGCTGCGGCTTGAATATGCTTGACGCTTTCATTTCTGGCAGTAAAAACACAATAACAATTCATTGGAGAATCTGATAGCATCACCAGTTGTACTCTGATATAGAAAAGTAATAATGATTACTTGTTTAAATATATATGCATTTACACTACACAATATGTATCTGTTCTAAGTTTACCATTGGGTGGCGGTTTGACGTCTGCTTCTCCTTGCTGGTTGGAGTTCTCTGATTGTCCAGATTCTGCAAAGAAATGATGAGGACATAATTAGTTATATTCCAAAACACAGTGGCTGAGCCAAGACTAAGGAGACTTAGGGTCTTTCCACACTTTAATGAATGATGACACAACAGCAAACTAATTGTACCAGACATATAACAGATTTTGACATTCGAGTTTCAGTCCTATAAAACCAAAGAACAAGTCTAATCCTGACTTGTATTAGTTAATTCATCAGGACCTGTGTTGACGGATGCTCCCAACAGCCTGCCACAGTGCCTGTGCTTGCCCCACACCCTGAAAATGTTCTGCCTCTGTCACAAAACCAGCCCTTACAACCCTTGCTAAATAAAGATCTGATCAGGACAAAAATTAATCAAAGAACCTCAAATTTTCTATAATAAATTTTCAGAACAAGTGCAAGGAGTATACTGCTATAAATCCAGACACAAATCCATTTTAGACATTGTTTGGCAAAAGCACACTAAGCAGAATATCTGATTAGTACTTTGGCACAAAACAAATAGCCACATACTGATATTGTTCTATTGATCTCATAGTTTATCTATAGTTCTTTATATTTAATAAATCTGGTCAAATTACCTACAGTCAGAATTTAAATCAACACAGCAATGATATGATTCATTATTCTGCATGAATTGCTTTGGATTAATAAACCTATTTGAGATACTCTATATGGCCAAAGGTTTGTGGACAGCTAACCCATATGTAGGTCTTCCTCAACCTGTTGCTACAAAGGTGGAAGCACATAATTGTTTAGAATGTCTTTGTATGCTGTTGTGTTACAGTTTCCATTCACTGGCACTAAAGGGCGCAAAAATGTTCCAGCATAACAATGCTCCCGTGCACAAAGCGAGGGCCATGAAGACATAGTTTGCCAAGGTTTGGAGTGGAAACCCTGGAGTGGCGTGCACAGAGCCCTGACCTCAACCCCACTAAACTGGGATGAACTGGAAAGCCAACTGCACCCCAGGCCTTCTCGCCTGACATAAGAGTCTGACTTCAATAATGCTCTTGTGGCTGAAAGGGCAAATCTTCACAGCCATACTCCAAGATCTACTGGGAAGCCTTCTCTGAACAGTGGCGGTTATTATAACAGCAAAGGGGGAATAAATCTGGAATGGGATGTTCAACAAACACATATAGATGTGACGGTCAGGTGTCCACAAACATTTGGCCATGTATAGTAGTGTGTGATTTAAAGTCAGAAGTGTGGTGGCAGTTGAGGTGGGAACACTGCCTTCCAAAACTGGTCTCACTGCATAGTGTACTGTGTTAATGGTACATCAGACCTTATTATTGGCCCATATAAGATGTGGACTGAACTTTGTGTGCAGCCATACAGATGTTTACAGAGTGTCTCTAACGAAAGTGATCTCGGAGAGTCCAGAACCTTCTTGGATGTTGTACTTGGCCCAGATTCAGCGACATGCTTTCTACTATCTAGTGTGTTTTAATAACCATACATTATACTGGAACATTCTTTAAAACAAGCACTAAATACTAACTAATCAATAAGAGTCCTTCATTCTTTCACTCACAATGTAGTGCAAATATAAGTGCTGTATATCAGAAACAGTGAAAGCAATTGCTGCCGTTGCAAGTACTACAAAATTAGTCACAACAACGGTAACAGACGTAAATAATGGAAAACTGATACAAAAAGAGGCACTGGCAAAATCCGAATGTGGAAGAAAACCAAGAGCCCTTTTTCCCCCCTCACTTGCTCCCTTTCTCATTGCATGTGCTTCGGTTGCTCTGCGGAATCCTGGCAGCCATCTTAGCATTTGGCAGCCATCTTAGCACTAGTGGTGTCAGAGAATTCCTGCTAGTTTAACATTTGCAAATGCCCTCACTAATACAGACATACACTGCTAGTAAAAAGACAAAAATACCTCCTTTATAGCAGTGTCTATATACATAAAAATATGTCTAAAGCTGTACAATTATATTCAGACAGCTAAAGGTTAATCCATCTGACAGCTAAATGCTAATTCCTGAGTCACATCCACAACTATATGAATTACATGGGTTATTGATTTTTTTTTTTTTTTTTTTTTTGGCATTTAACATGCGACAATATGCAGATATTTTTGTCCAGAAAATGAGGATTTCATAGCAATCATTTAACCCCAGAAGCCCACGGGTAGTGTAATGAGAGACAGTAATACATGAAAAGCACAATTTCTGCACATTTTAAGGGAAGGCAAGTGTTGCAATGGCAAGAGCTATAAAATGTTTAGCAAATGTAGGGTTATTGTATTATTTTCCACATGTAGTCACACATCACCATTAAAATCTACATTTAGCTCTAACTAAATAGCTAAGCCTGATGTAGTATTTGCAAAAAAGTAAATAACTTAATTAGAAGTCAAGATATTTTTTCATTATGGTCTCGCACATTAGTAGAAATTGTCATGATCATTTGCAGGGAACGATACAACTGTTTTGCAACTGTTTAGCAGCAGGGCATTCATACTATTACCTACAACTTTACTCGATGAACATTCAGTGATATTAAGCAAAATCCAACATCAGTTGTCTTTGCACAGAGATGATTGGTAGTAGTATTCATACAAATTGGCATGAATCTAATTGGATGTTTTGTATAGTTAATAAATCAAGTTAAAATGCACAAGAAATGTGATCAGATTGGTATCCAGGCAAACAAACAAAAACAAAGGAAAACATATTTTAAAATGTATCATGATTTTTGAGGTATGTAACAATACATGGAAGGTCTAAACAAAATGTTGGCAGTATGTATTTCATGGAAAGTAATTAAGTAAGAATACAAGTATTACTTAAACTGAACTTTAATTTTACGGTAGCAATATTACATAAGTATTTTTCACCTCTTCGCCCAGCTATCTCCCCCTAGTGTTGTGCAGAAGTGAACATGTTCTGGGTCTTCAACGAGGTCTAATCCAATTACAAGACACATTAATGGAGCCTTACTGTGCAGAGCTGGACCAGAGTGAATGGAAAAGCTCATGCTATTGGACAGAGACAAAAACAAGGCGAGCAGGGGGCAACTCACCCTCATGCTCACAATGGAGGCTCTGTCCATTATTAGTGCTGAGGCCCTGTGGTGTCTAGCCACTGCTGTTATCAGCAAATCACAATGCACTGTCCATACACACAACAAACACAGAAACACACAAAGCTCACTAATGTATCCAAAAAATGCTCAGCACCATCCTTATCAATCCAGCACACTCACCCAGAGGACCCCTGAACACATCACAGGCCAAAACTAATGCGTCACACATGCACACATATACAAGTGCAAAAAAAATATACAGACTACCAAACATGGGCTTAAAGAAAAACCAGTGACCTGTGAAGTTCAGCTAATATTCGGATAAAGACCACTTCACTAACTTTCAAGAACTCTGACAAACTAAAAGCAGCAAATCTAATTGGCTCATTTCCAAAGCGCATATTCATAAACAACCGTGCTTGCAAATGACTGTGCACAAACAAAGGTTTGTTTTTCATTTAATTATTTATTTTGTAGCTTATGCATTTGCCAATGAGCTCAGATTGCCAGTTTATCGCAGAGTCACACTGGCAAATGGAGAGGATTAATCTAACACAGGCCTGCTGCAGGACATCTCAAACACCAGCAACATAAAATCAACAGTACACAGAAAAGCTGGGTCCAGTAAACTCATCAAGTAGAGGGTAAGGAGAAAACTGTAAAGAAAAATGAGGTGAGTCAATGTCATATTTTTATCAGACACTTTAATGGCTTGGATTAATTTTATTTATTTACCTACAGTAATAGATTCTTCTCATTTTACCAATAGAATATTTCACTAAATGTTTACATTGCTTGTGTGATCTGGAATCATCTTTACAAAGGAATATGAGATAAGCTAAATATCAGTTGCAGTTCGGTTCAGTCCCAAAAGGATTTCTATTCATTACATATAGCGCCTACATAATATAATATACTGGTGTTGTACAGCCTACAGAGTGCACTATAAGGTCAATAGACACTATTTGAGATTCAGCCATAAGAAAATAAGTAACTCCAAGTTGGATATTGTCAACTGCTTAATTTTTAGGACACACTGTTTTTATATTTATGACATACTAATACATAATTCGTTAAAAATGATGGATAATTAAAAATATGCAAAAATAAAATATGCCATAAATGAGATGTAGTTAGTAAGACACCTTTCACCAAGAAACAAGAATCATTTCACCAAAATGTTCAAGGTATATGTGTTGCAACAGACTTGCATCACCCTTCATTAGGAATATTATCAAAATCTGAATAGTATCCAAGTGAAAATTTGTTGTGACGATCATGTTCTAGTAAGTTTGCATGCTGTTTCTCATTTTATAATACATCCTGTTGCCAGCTGTCATTTTCTGACTGTGACGTAAATGATTTCTTGCTTTTCTCACAGCCCCTCTCACAATAACAGCAGCCCACCACTGACTGTTAATCTGATCTTGAACTCCATATGACCTTTCATCTGCCATTTATCAACATATTGCCCTTTATCTGTGTGTATCTAAACAAACTGATTTGCTCTGTTGGTCTTAGAGGAGGTTGCTTTTCTTCAAACAAATGTGACAAGTATGCATTACAGATGATCCACATGAACACACACATAACAACCCAGTGCAGCAAATAACTCAGAGTAATGATAGAAAAAAAACCCATGGTGTATATATAGGTTATACGGTGTTAACTATGTTTAATATACTGACTGATAAAACCGAGCTGACACCTCCACACTACAGACAGAAATACACACTCACGCCTTACCACACGACAAAGGACAAAGAGGCACAACACCCACTCCCCCAACCCCACCAAATAGGTTTTGCATAAGAGGTTTATTGGTATGTTGCTAAACATTCTGACCTTTTTTAATCCCTAATGCGCTTAAAATGTTCCAAACCATTCTAATCCCAAGGCAATCCCACACAGATGTTCTCAGAGCTCTTCTATTGGAGTATTTTATTTAAGTATCCCCCCTTCCCGCCGCTGTGCACATTATTCATTTCCTATCTTATAAAAGCACACTTGATTCTGTGCCTGCGCCCCCTCACCTGAGGCTGTGCAGCAGGCACTCTTTATGGACGCTGCTGCACGGGAGGGTCTTTCACTGAAATGCTTCATCAGACGCAGTCAGATCAGTGGGTAGAAAGCTGAAGGGGTCCTAACTTCTCCTGAGCAATAAGCAACCCCCCCCCCAAAAAAAAACCAACACACACACAAATCCTAAGTTTACCTCCTTGTGTGTTTTAGAATGCATTAATTGGTTGGTGTATGAGGAGAGTTACAGGAGAGTTAATGAGTACAAAAAGGAACTGTGGATGTGATATCAAATAAATAAGAAATGTATCCCTTGTTCCTGAGCGTGTGCAGTAGCATACACCACTGTGCAAGTGTGCCTTCCTTAGGTGTGTGTGTGTATGTGTGTGTGTGTGTATATGAGCTGCACCACATACCAATATGGAACTAAAGCGTTTATACATTCCTGCCCAATTTTTGCCCATTCTTCTTACATACCAGTTCAAACTCTATCAGATGTCATATCAAATCAGGTCTGGTCAATACTACTCCCACAGATCAGTTTTAACTTCTAGGATTTATATAAGTACATAAACTGGTATGTTGTTCCAAGCATATTAAAGCTTCGCCTGCATCATCTCGTTTTCACTTGCTTTGTGTTGTATTAATTAATATGTAACGCTCTTTAACAACATACAACATTCTTCTGCAACATTTTATTTTGGGAAAATGAATGTTTGGAAATCAGTAGCTCTTTTCTACTGACACACTAATCCATAATACATCAATATACTATACGACAAAAAAAAAAAGTTAGCAATAAATAAAGAAGAAATAAAAATTGCAGCTAGTAGACAAAGTGTCCAGAATACAAGTTTCAAATTTCAGACAAAAGTCATTCTTTATCTGTGCAGGAAAAATGTTTTTCAAGCTGTTGGAGGTAAAACTGAATCAAATGGAATCATTAACATTTATGATAAAATTATTATCTTGCTCATTGTGATTTTATCTGCTTACCCTGTTGGGTTTATGATGCTTATCAGAGTATAACACTATAGACAGTTACATTCATGTACTAAATTTATATACTATTGTAAGCAGGGTAATTTTAACTATAATATTATATACTATAGTTATAATATTATACTATAATATTGTATGTGACAATGTATATTATAGAAACTGCAAGTAGTACATTAGAGTAACTATATACACTGCACTAAGAGAGCATGTAGAAAAATCCATGTATAATTGTGAAAGCCACTACAGTGTGAGATTTGTACATAATATTGTGTCTGGCCTTGTGAATGAAAACCTTTGGCGAGGCAGACACTCTACCTCTGCCCATGTGTGTGTATATATAAACGGAATTGTGACTGTGCGTAAATATAAATGCGAGCAGGAGTGTGTGTGTGTGTGTGTGTGTGCTTGGCCTGGGTCGTGCCAGAGAGGAGCAGGTGTGCTGAGATCTGCCCTGCCTTGCATGCTGCCCATCTGTGTGCCCGTCTGTGCCCACTGCCTGCCAACTACACACCCAGCGCAGAGAGAGACAGAGAAAGAGAGACAGATAGAGACAGAGGGGGAGCTCTAGGGCCTAGCTTAAGGCTATAGCAGCAAGGAAAAGAGATGAAAAGAGTAAGAGAGATGGAAATGTGGGTAAACCTGTTGAAGACTATGTGGTAAAGAACCTGCAGAACAGGATTATGATTGTTGTAATAATATAATATGATCATCACAAAAGGCCACAATGTTCTGTGCATTTTATGAATATGTGGCAGTTCTGTCACATCAGAACCACATTTTACAAATTAATCACAAATTGACGTGATAATATTAGCAGGGCTTATATTATGTCATGGGTTGGAGGATGAAGCTTAAAAGCTTAAAAGAAAGAGTGTGGCAGGAAAATGAAAAAAAATGATAGAATAAAAGGCAGAAAAAGGACAAGAAAAAGGATTAAATGACAGGGTATAGTAAGGCAACTGAATTGTGAAAAAATGGATGAGGAGAGAGAGAGAGAGAGAGAGAGAGAGAGAGAGAGAATAAAAGAATGGTGGGAAGGGGGAAGGGAGGTGAGACTGGCAAGATGCCCATTTTTTTCATGTTCTACCCGCACGTCTTCTGGTTAGAGAGATGTACACGCAGATGTATAGAACCGTCTGGCTCGGACACACAGCGTTGCAGACAGCTGCTCTTTCCCAAGATAATAGTGCACCTCTAATCCATACATTCTGTGTGCAGGCAAACACACACACACACACAGAGACAAAGCTCTTAATCCAGAAGTGACTGGGCCTGTGAGTGATCTATCAACCATTCCACACTATTTATGCAGTGAGGGTCTGACTCGGTGATGTGATTTCTGCACACTTGAAAGATTAAAGTAACTGCCACAACGAGCCTCTGATTTAGCAATTAAAAGCTGCCACTTAAACTTGCGCTAATACAAAACAGAATGCTAACCACGGTGCCATCAATGTGGTATAATCCAGATCTATTCACAAGATGCAAGTACAAAGTGTTGTAATGCTGATTTGATTAATTCCACATGTGCATGAACAGTAAAGGGGGGGATGGAGGAAGCATCTGCCACCAGGGGGCGCTCAGAGAGATCAGTAATCAGTGAGTAGCTGTGAAAGCAATATGTTTAAATAAATAAATAAAAAAATCTGTTTAATGAAAAAAACATTAGGTCTACATGATTTAATGAGCATAGACACAGGTGGAGAAGCTCTTAGTTTGAGAATTGTTTCCTTTTTTTTAGCTTGTGAGTAGTTTATAAAAGTTATATTATTGGTTGGTTGAAGCACAACTAACTTGAGGTTATATGAGTTGGCTCTTCAGTTACTTTACTGCTTTATTTAGTTCGGTTTATGTTTGTGGATTGTACATAAAGCTGTCTGTTTATGCACCTTGCTTTTGCTCCACAAATGGACATATACTTTTTTCCCCTGTTGCATTATGCTTATATCCAAGATGCCAGTAAGTCCTCATGAACAGAAAAACCAGATTTTTTGGCTAAAATGCAGTCATCATCAGTGATTATTTCTGGAAATCCAGGAATGACTTTAGTGCAATATGCATTATTGTGTGGTGTTTACCTGACCACTTGAATAATCTGGTAATTACCAAAATCACACAATGATCAAATTATTAGCAAACACCGTGCACTTGACTGAGAGATGTGCATCTTCATATAGGATATGTTTATTATTGGTACAGATGGGTGCAGGAGTAAGGCTGCAAAAATCCGAGTCCGCAAAGTCCAAAACAATGTCCCAAAGTCATCATCAATATAACACAAGCTGCTGAAGCTAAAGGAGTAATCCATAAACAAAGTCAAAGTAAAGGAAGTATATACTAAATAACAGGAATGCTGTGGCTAGGAACACACTATGGAAGTGGCAAGACTTTATACTGTCTGAAAGGTGTGAGGTGTGTTAACAGTAAGACACTAATGAGTCACGACAAACCTTAATGAACTTGAGAAAAGAAAAGAAAAAGAAAGAAAAGAGGAGTGTGCTGGACTGTTGGTGTGTTTTGGTGGGCTAGGGTAATAGAGCTGCACATAAGACCATGAGAGGCTCGACGGAAGGGTGAATGTCTTTCTCCTTCCCTCTTTTAAGATTAACCGGATCAGGTAAAGCTACAATCTTGTGCAGAGTCAATCCAGATCCAGTTCATCAGTTTAATTTAATAAAACACATTGTGCTGTTATAGGAGGATAATCATCAACAGGGTGGTGCGGTGTTTTATCTCCCTCATACTACGTTAATTTATCAATTTTAATTTATTGATGAATGACACAAACCTTTTAACCATTTATATTTATTTCTCATGTTGTGGAATTGTCACATCAGCATCTGAGTCCGCTTCGGACTCCATTTCCCAGTATTCACCACAGCCTACAAACATGCCTGACAGCTCTCACATTAAAGTTCACCGGACTTCTAATCTCTCTCTCTCTCTCTCTCTCTCTCTCTCTCTCTCACACACTCACACCTGCACCCAGTTCACACACAATCACAGTCACACTCCAGTTGCGAATTAATACACTGTGTCTTTGCTCCCAGTTGTTTACCAAGCCTTAGTATTTTGTGATTCTGCTATACTTGACTATTTTGACTTTGTCTGTTTCCTGTTTCAGTCTTTTGATTCTGCCCTCTGATTGTTGCTTGCTGATCGCCTAATCTTCTGCCTGTTTCTGACTACGCTTTGGATTACATTCTAATCGTTTGCCTGATCTTTTCAAGAACTGAAACTGTAAAAGAACTGAAACAGTAAAAGAACTGAAACTGCTCTTGCATCCAGATCTGCTCTCATTACATGACAGGAATGTCTGCAAAACTTATCACTTACATTATTATGTTTCCTCACCAGCCTTTGTCTTTTCTCTCATGAAATTTATAAGACCAAAAAAAAAAGTCCCCTTTTTAAAACAGTCTATCATTAGGCTTTTTGTAGCGTGTCTGTCATACAAGTCCCTGTGAATGAGCTGTTACTCTATACTGTACTATGATAATGTATTAGAACTGGCATATTAATATAAATCTGTGATTTGAATTACAGCTGGTACTCCTGTGGTGCTTTTATAAATTAATAAACGCCTTCTGACCAAACAAGGGTGGACTTCCCAAAAGCCTCTTAACGCTAAGAGAATCTTAACTAAGCGAGAGAGAGCGTTCATTGTGCTGCTCGCTCTACCATTTAACGATTATCTTTGTGTTGCGATGTTTTTGGGAAACTCAGGCCAGATCTGAGAACTCAACAAAGCTGTGGTATAGGGGCGTGGCACCACAAAATGAGTCCAGATGGTCAAAAAAATGAAAAGTTGTTTTATTGGATATTCTAAATCTACAGTTAATTATCTTTAAAATAAGAGGTCATTTGTTAAATTTGGTGCAGCCAATCCAGAGACATAGCATAAATGTTGAAGGTATCATCATCTTAACAGAAAATCAAGTTTGGAGAAAATCAGCTGTAAACTTTGTGATGTGTAAATGGAAATTAATGCATAGCACACATTTATTTGGCCTACAGAGTCATATTTATAGGTTACGGTATAATATTTTGGTGACAGATACAGATCTGGTGTCATTAATCAATGAAATACGTACAATTGAATATGTTTTATGATATGGTTTACATCCCTGGTGTTAAACCATGATATGCTACTGTAAGGAGTAAACATACTCTATACCAGTGCACAGGCACTAAGCAGTGAAAAATGAGCATCATATGTCATTCCCTTCTGTGTCACCTGAAATTTATTATCACAACCTTACTGTAGGGGTGCTGTAGCAGGCAACAACAGGTTGAAGCTGTCAGCTTTGATTTGTGTTTTTCCTCATGGCAGACAAGTTTGATGAGTGTTTTTTTTCTTTTTCTGATCATGTTCAGGCACATTTCTGTAGCACTTGGTCATCTCTTGAAAAGTGATTGAAAATTGATTGAAAATGCTAAGCAATGACTAGTACCCAGTTTGATCACCGAGTGTGGGTTACTGTCTGTGTGGAGTTTCTTCCTGTGTCCATGTGGATTTCCTCCAAATTCTCTGGTTTCATCCCAGAAGGTGGCATATTTAAAACCTCCCCTTAGATGTGAACGAGTGTGTGAATATTCTGACATACCCCTACTTCAATCTGTCTATTCCTCCTTTCCTCCCTCTTTCATATTTCTTCTCTGGTATTCAAAGTGTTATTATCCAGCTCTCTGAAAAAACAACTGTGTCACCAGACACCAGCACTCGGTCCAAATACTACACAACCGAAGTTACATAAGTCTTCTATATAGTGTTATATCTGCAGATCAGAATTATTATCAGTGGGCAGAGATTCAGGTGGGATGTCATGGTAGTGCATTATAAGGACTGTTATCTTCTAAAGAGTGCATAGGAGAAGTGAACTGATGGGAAAGAGGGCAGAGAGTGGATAGAGTGACCCCAAATTTTCAACAATAAACCCATTCTGTGCCCTGACTCAATGACCATATAATGTAGCATGAGACTATATAATAGCACTTTCTGTATAAAGTGTAGGGGGGATATGTGGGAGAAAATGTGCACTGCACCCCCCAGGGCAGCACTCTATATGCATTGTGTGTGTGAGTCGGGAGTGTGGATCATGTGATGGCACCATGTGCCAAGAGAGCTTGAAAGTAAGTTGGTGTGAGAGAGAGAGAGAGAGAGAGAGAGAGAGAGAGAGAGAGAGAGAGAGAGAGAGGTGAGGGGGTTGGGGAAGCTGTGGGACCGGCAGGTCTTGCCAAGAAAGACAAGCACAGGGAAAATAAAAAGAAAGAGAGACTTGTTGGCAAAGAGTGAAGGAGGCCAGATAGTGATGAGAGAGAATGTGATAAATGTTAAAGGAGAGAAAGAGAGAGACAGTTAAAGTAGGAGTGAATGGATGGAGATGAGACAGGCAGGTGTGGTGAGGAAAAAGAGGAGGGCACTTATACTGAGAATTTAAGACAAATGATAACAGCAAAAGACTTTAAGAGTAAAGTGAGGTTAATGCCAGTCTAAAAGCATTATGTACCCCTGATCTACTGAACTCTCGGTTTTCTAAGATGCCATCCAAAGAAACTGCCTTTACCTCACCTTCTTTAAATGCTTTATTCGTAAAGATAAAAAGTGGCAAAATAAAACCACAACTGCTAATTAATTGGATTAAATGACTAAATACTAAAGTCTACCAGGATTTCAGTAACTATGGCAGCATTATTTAAACAAAAGAGAGAAAGGAATGAAGAGAGTTCAGTAAACTACCAAGCTTTTATTAACACTCTGGTAGTTTCACACAGCTATTTATCACTTTTGCTTGGGAGAACCCACTGCCTTGAGGGGTCTATGTCCACCTGCCGCCTCGCACACACACTGTCCTAAATATAATTGCTCCATGCAGTACATAAAAGACCTGACACTTCATTAAGACACACATCCATCACCCACCATTCAAACATGGAGTGTTCATGACTTAGACACCGTGTACACATACAATACATCAAGGCAAAATCACACACGTACATCAACAGCCATTACAAAAGAATTTACTTTATACATATGCAGTGACCTCCAGAATTATTGGTCCCCTTCATAGGCATAAATATAGTAAGTGATATATAGTAAGCGCAAATATACAGTGACATTATATAGTTTTATTTAAATATTTTTTTCAAAGATATTTTCTTAAAAATGTTTGCCGACCAATTGTAAAACTGTGAACTTTGAGCTATTTTCACCATCCTCCTCACAGTAAAACGTGTGTGTAATGGAATTTTTTTAACTGCTAAATGTATTATATTCGTATTTTCAATGCTAATCCATTAACTGATTTGTGCAGGCCAACAACCATCTGTCTCTCTTGTGTTTTAAGTTATCTGTTTTGTTCCCATAATGAAAGGCAAAGGGGCTTTATATGTTTACAACGTCATATTTATATTCCATTAAAACAGAGCATGGTTTAAGACAACAAGAGAACTCCTGGGGACTGAGAGGAAATAAAGTATGCAAGTTTATATATGAACTAGAAGAGTTATAGAAGACTTGTAAGTATTTGACTCTTCTTGAGGGAAGCGAATAGTTTAGGCACACACGTGCACGCACACGTGCACACATTTTTTTTTTTTAATATTTAAAAAGCAGCTCTAATGAGAATTATTTAGTTGGATTAAACAATTTTTTAAGTAGATAAATAGGCATGTCATGACAATTGAAATTTGCCTTGCAGGCACTAGAGAGCTCATAAACTGCTTGTTTAAAAGGTCTGAGTCTGAAAGTAATGCTGAGAGAGTATTCTCTCAGGAGTAAAACATAAACAACCCACATCTCCCTCATAAAACAACTCCAAGAAGGTAAGTGGTCTATGTCTTACAAGTACAAAGTCTCTACACAACAGCCAAGTCCAAAACCTAAGAAGAATATGACAATAATGTAATGCAAAGAAGCCAGGCTGGACATTCAACATGAAACAAAATGCAGCACATTATAGTCAGGGACTGCAGCTAGTCTCAGAAGGCCTGCAGGGAGGCCACCTCTTATCTCAAGTGGAAAGGTTCTCCTTTTTTGGAACTTTATCTCTTTGGGTCTCCCCTTTACACAGCCAGTCCCAAACAAGCCACTTGGCAAGGCTTTTTTTCAGCCAGTATAACCAGGCAAATAAATACTGGATAATCGCTTGGAACTGGGGAGATGTGTTTTACAAGTGAGTAAAACCACATATAGACACATAAATGGTATCCATTGAAACAATCACGAGCGCCACAGAGAATGCTCATTTTACTTAATGACTGGTTCAAGAGCGGTGAGGAAGAGAAGAGTGCTGCATGAGTACAGTTAAAGTGTCACTGTGATGAATGAGAAAGAAAGTGGCAGACATAGGGAGAAAAAGATGGGCAGTGAAGACAGGAAAACATACAATAACAATGCAAAAACAAAATAAAACACTTCAATTATAATACAGTGCTTATCACAGAAAAGTAAAGGTAAGAATCAACAAAGAGGAGAAAAAAAAGAAAAGAAAAAAAAAGGAATAGGGAGCAGGACAAAGACCGAAAATATTTCAGGTCTCCATTTCTGTCCGTGTGTGTGTGTGTGTGTGTGTGTGTGTGTGTGTGTGTGTGTGTGTGTGTGTGTGTGTGTGTGTGTGTGTGT
>JAODTV010000013.1:17522356-17534853 GCA_025399955.1 Galeichthys feliceps
GTGTCAGCCCTGCGATGATCTGGCGACTTGTCCAGGGTGTACCCCGCCTTTCGCCCATAGTCAGCTGGGATAGGCTCTAGCTTGCCTGCGACCCTGCTCGGGATAAGCGGTTACGGATAATGAGAAATTGAAATTAAAACTGAAAACAATGATTTGTAAATCATCTTTGAGCTGTATTGGACTCAAAACAATACAACAGCACATTATTTGATGTTTTACCTCATGAATTTTATTGATTGTTCAAAATAAACACTTCTTTCAATTTTGATTCTTGTAAAACATTTCAAAAAAGTTGGGACGGTAAAGCATTTATCACTTTGTAATGTTGCCATTCCGCCTCACAACACTTAAAAGACGTTTAGGGACTGAAGACACCAAATGATGAAGCGTTTCAGGTGTTATTTTGTCCCACTCTTCCTGCAAACAGGTCTTAAGGTGTGCAACAGAACAGGGTCGGCATCATATTTTTCATTTCAAAATTCCCCACACATTTTCTATTGGGGACAGAGGGGACAAACACCCTCTTCTTCCACAGCTATGCCTTTGGAATGTGTGCAGAATATGGTTTTGCATTGTTTTGGTGAAATTTCCCTGGAAAAGATGTCGTCTTGAAGGCAGCATATGTTGCTCCAAAATCTCAGTGTACTTTTCTGCATTAATGCTCCATCAGAATATAGAATAGAATATAATAGATCTTTCTTGTCACTGTACATTGTACAAGGAAATTGGATGCAATCCTACCAGTGCAACATCTGCTTATAAAAATATAAATAGATAGATAGATAGATAGATAGATAGATAAAAATATGTCCACATAATATATATTAACAACTCTAAATCTCTAAAAAGACATACACACACATTCAAGACATTTACACGCTGCTGTTTTTGAATTGCACAGTCCCTTTAAAACAAGCAGCATTTAGTGCAGTTTTGGCTCTTGGGTAGAAGCTGTTTTTCAGTCTTTTTGTCCGTGTCTTAATTGACCTGAACCGCCTGCCCGACGGCAGAAGTTCAAACAGAGAATGTCTGGGGTGGGATGGATCTTTTAATATACCCTGGGCTCTTTTGAGACAGCAGGAACTGTAAAGCTCTTCCAGGGAGGGGAGAGGGCATCCGATGATCTTCTGGGCAGTGGTGACGACCCTCTGGAGCGCCTTCCTCTTCGCTGCTGTGCAGCTGGCAAACCACACACTGATGCAGTATGTAAGTATCCTCTCTATGGAGCAACGGTACAAGGACACAAGCAGTTTTTGAGTGAGGTGGTTCTTCCTGAGGATCCTCAGGAAGTAAAGTCTCTGCTGTGCTTTCTTTATCACTTGTGTGGTGTTAGCGCTCCAGGTCAGAGCCTCCTCTAGGAACCGGAAGTCCAAGACCTTCTCCACACGTTCCCCGCCGATGAGAAAAGGCTGAATGGCCATTTTCTTTTCTCTGAAATCTATGATCAGCTACTTGGTTTTGGTGGTGTTGAGGACCAGGTTGTTTTTGCTGCATCACCCAGACAGCTGCTCCACCTCATCCCGATAAGTGGACTCATCCCCCTAGAGATGAATCCCACTACGGTAGTGTCATCCGCAAATTTGATGATGCCATTACGGGAGTGGGTGGGGTGCAGTCATAAGTGTAGTGGGGAGCCAATGCTGATGGCTGAGGGCTGAGGAGATGAGGGGGCTTACTCTCACCCTCTGGGAGCAATCAGACAGGAAGTCCTTAATCCAGAGGTAGATGGAGTGAGACAGTCCCAGGTCTGTCAGTTTGGACACCAGTCTGTGAGGAAGGATGGTGTTGAATGCCAAGCTAAAGTCCACAAAGAGCAGCCTAGCGTAGCTCCCCTGCTGCTCAAGGTGAGGGCAGTGTGGAGAGTTGTGGCTATGGCATCCTCTGTAGACCTGTTAGCTCTGTAAGCATACCAGGGCCCGACGTTAACTTTTTAATCCACTTGTCCAGTCGGAGCAGCAAGATTTTTCACTTGTCCTGACCATAACCTTTTTATTACTATGTATTGACTAGTTAAATAAAAGGAAAGTGGTTAGCAAAGTTTATCATAAAGCAGGTATAGTTATGATAATCATTATGCTTTAATAATTTATAATTTTTCAATAAAACTCAAACTTTAATTGTAACAATAAACAGAATCTATCCAATGCCCCATTATGGTGCGTGTGTTGTTATAACCCATTACCTGATCTGCAGTTTTAAGATTCAGACTCACCCAAATTCAAAGCTTCTGGAGGAAATAAAGTTAAAGTTTGTTTAATTGAGTAAAACTTGAAGTATAAATTAATTTAAAGAAATGAAACCGAAAGAAAATGAGCTGAACATGATATGGGTGACAGAATTGTGTTGTGAATGAAAACAAATGTTATGCTCGCAAGTGAGTATAACCAATTAAAAGGGAGAGGCGGCAGTGCAGAGTTTCACCAAACAATATTTATTTTACAAAAGAGCAACAGTCCAAAATTCAAGCTCAAAGTCTATCCCAAAAAGGCTATCAGAACAATGCGAAGCCAAAGCAATGAGCCTTCCCCCAACAGTCTCGCACAGACATCCCCAAACAGGTCTCTGCCACCGCATCCCCCAAGATGAGAGGAGTAGCCATGCTGATAAAGTCTGGATACACCCGCGCGCCCAGTGCATCCAATTGGGCTGATTGCTTCCTCCCCGTCAGCAGCCCACCTGCAGGGAATCAACAAGAAAACACACAACACGGCTTGCGGAAAAGGGGCGTAGCCCAGAGGGCCGTGACACCCTCCTCCTTAAGAGCAGGAAACTAAGTAGTTTCCTGATTTTACGTCACAACCAAAACAAGTTCCAAATTTCAGCTGAAATATTTAAAGTTATATTTACAAAACATACATACATACATACATACAAATTACATAAAAAGAACTTCCACCTCACCATGACAACAGCACCCGAGAAGCTTGTTGCAGGGATAAGAGGAAGAGAACTACAACCCTGAATTTTTATACAAACCTTTGGAAATTAACACACAGGCACCCTAGACAATGCATCGGCCACTACGTTCTCTGAGCCTTTAATGTGTCTAATATCCAAGTGATAAGGTTGGAGGAAAAGACTCCATCGCATCAGCCATTGGTTTGGGTTTTGCAGTGAATGCAGGAAGCTGAGGGGGTTGTAATCACTGTATATGACAACAGGTGAACCACCACTTCCGACATACACTTCAAAATGTTGGAGTGCCCACACTAAGGCAAGTGCCTCTTTTCCGATAGCTGAGTAATTCAACTGATAGTTTGTGAATTTGCATGAAAAAAAACAAAACTGGATGGTCAATGCCTGCATCATCATCTTGTAATAGTAGTGCCCCTGCCCCCACTTTGCTGACATCTATCTGAATCTTAAATGGCTTTTCCAGCCAGGGAGTCATCAAGACAGGCGCAGAGGTTAAAAGGGCTTTAATGCCCTGAAATGCTTTTTGACTAGCCTCAGTCCAGATAAATAAAGTTTTGGACTTTAACAAATCTGTTAACGGAGCCACGACAGAAGAAAAGTTTTTGCAAAAACAACGGTAGTAACCAACCATGCCGAGAAAATGCATCAGTTCTTTTTTAGGGGTTGGAACAGGAAACTCATCAATCGCTGTTACTTTGGCACGGGTAGGGCGTACATGCCCCTGCCCTACTACCTTTCCCAGGTACGTCACGGTCGTTCCAAAGAACTCGCACTTCGCTAGATTGACCGTGAGATGCGCCTGGGCGAGGCGAGCAAAGAGAAGGCTTAAGCACTCCAGTTGTTGCTCCCAGCTTTCACTGACTACTACCACATCATCTAGATAAACAGCAACCCCACTCAGTCCCACAACTACTCGATTCATTAATCTCTGGAACATCGCAGGGGCGTTTCTTAAACCAAAACTCATGACGTGGTAAGAGAATAAATTATTAGGAGTAATAAAAGCTGAGACTTCTCGTGCACGCTCCGTCAACAGGACCTGCTAGTATCCTTTAAGCAAGTCTAGTTTTGTTACAAGTTTTGCCACCCCTACCTGGTCAACACAGTCCTCTATTCTTGGGAGAGGAAATGAGTCAGGGTTTGTTACTGAATAAAGTTTTCTATAATGAGTGCAGAAGCAAAACTGATTTTTTTTACCAAGAGGCAAGGCAAGGACCAGCTAGAGAAGGAGGGCTCGGCCAGATTGTGAGTGAGGAGATATTGGACCTCTTGCTCCAAAATTTCTCTCTTTTCAAATGAAACACGATAGAAATGCTGGCGAACGGGCTCAGCATTTCCAGTGTCAATGCCGTGCTGTGGGTGGCACGGTGGTGCAGTTGGTTAGCACTGTCACCTCACAGCAAGAAGGCCCTGAGTTCGAGCCCCGGGGTCGGCGGGGGCCTTTCTGTGTCGAGTTTGCCTGTTCTCCCCGTGTCCGCGTGGGTTTCCTCCGGGTGCTCCGGTTTCCCCCACAGTCCAAAGACATGCAGGTTAGGCTAATTGGTGACTCTAAATTGACCGTAGGTGTGAATGTGAGTGGGAATGGGTGTTTGTCTCTATGTGTCAGCCCTACGATGATCTGGTGACTTGTCCAGGGTGTACCCTGCTTTTCACCCAAAGTCAGCTGGAATAGGCTCCAGCTTGCCTGTGACTCTGCTCGGGATAAGCGGTTACGGATAATTAAATGAAATGAAATGAATGAATGTTGTGCTGTAGCACATTCGTTTGTGCCGGTACGTCAGAAAACAAAGTTGGGAAATCTAATAACAGGGTAATCAGTTCATTGTGTTGAGCTGGGCTCAAGAATCAAAGACATATTTTGCAAGATTTCCGAATTTTTTAAATGGCCCTGTAACACCCCATCATCTGGAGCCCTCAGCTCACCATCCTCTGCTGCCACCTTAGATCTGTCCACCAGCACCACAGGTCTACTAGGTGACGAAGTCTGCACTTCGTTATCACGACTGTAAAATGGTTTTAATAAATTGACGTGACACACTTGTGATTTCTTTCTCCTATCCGGAGTTGAAATTGTATAGTTGTCATTTGGGCCACAGCGCAGGACCGTATAAGATCCAGTATATTTGGCCTGGAACGGAGAGCCAATTACAGGGAGCAGCGCAATGACTTGATCCCCAACACTAAATGTACGCTGCTCAGCGTGACGATCAAACAGTTGCTTCATCTTTTTCTGAGATTCCATCAATCGCTCTCTAGCCATTCTCCAGGCAGAAGAGAGATGACAGCGGAACCCCAGAATGTAATCAGATAAATTTCTCAGGGGTTTAGAGTCAGTCCACTGATCATGGAGGACAGATAACAGCCCATGCAACCGGTGCGCGAAGACGAGATCATTTGGACTGAAACCGGTACTTTCTTGAGTAACCTCCCTGGCTTCCAGCATCAGCCAGGGTAGGCCCTCTTCCCAGTCACGATCCAACACTATATAATAGGCTCTAAGCAGTGATTTCAGTGTGGACTGGAACCACTGTAGGGCTCCTTGGCTCTGAGGGTGGTATGCGGTTGCCAGATTTTGCCTGATTCTTAACTGGCGTAGGACTTCAGAAAACATTGCAGAAGTAAAATTACTCCCCTGATCCGACTGAATAATTTTTGGCAAACCAAAACTAGAAATGAACTAGGTTAAGGCTTTTACTCTTGATTTCGTGTTAATCAACCTCAGAGGATAAGCTGCCGGGTAACGAGTAACCTGGTACATTATGGTGAGCAAGTACTCGCTACCAGACTTTGAGCAAGCAAGAGGACCGACACAGTCAATTATTAGGTCCTCAAATGGTTGGCACACAGACGGAATGGGATGTAGTGGGGCAAATTTTAGGGCCTGATTTGGCTTGTCCATCAGTTGGCATGTCCTGCACGTTTTCACAAAACTGGCAACATCCCGCTTGATTCACGGCCAGTAAAAATACCTAAGGATTTGATCATACGTTTTCTTTACACCAGCATGACCGGCAAGTTTGTCCTGAGCAGTTTGGAGAACTAGTGGATGGAACTTCATGGGCACCACCACCTGGACTATTGGATCACCAACAAAACAACTGGCGTGTGGTGACCATTTTCACAACAGTACATAATCTTTAAGGTAATAGCCCCTAGCCCTATTACGAATTTCATCATCAGCAAGAACTTGTTCAAACCATGACTTAATTGTCTCATCAGTCTTCTATTCTTTTAATAGTTCCCCACAAGGAACAGACAATGGGTTATCAGCCAGTGAAAAAAACTTGTCAGACTCTGCCAGACTTTTACTGGCAGAGCGAGTTACTGCACATGCAGTAAAAACTTCAGGGTACTGCCGCACACTCTCATCGGTGCCACTATCGAAGAGAGGCGCATCAGTCACCACCAGAGGAGGAGACTCTTCCAGCCAGATGCATCTTCCAGCCAAGTTATTTCCTAAAATTAATGACATGCCATCAACCGGCAGAGCAGGCTGCACTCCAAGCTCCACATCCCCCTGCACAAGATCACACATAAGCGTCACCCTGTGCAGTGGCACGGACAACGTGTTCAATTCAATTCCCCGAATCAATAATGAATTTCCTGTGTATGATTTGGGCAAAAAAGCAACACTGACTTTAAAATGAACGACTCAGACGCCCCAGTGTCCCTTAAAATTTTCATGGGCACTTTTTGATCGCTGCCAATAAACAACACAAAACCCTCAGAAATAAACGGCTCAAACATCCCCTTGCAATCGGTCACACCTGCAGAGGGTAATGTAGGAGTTTCAAGGGGAATGACCAACCCAGTGGACGCAGGCACAGGAGCAGCCAGGGCCGTGGATTTCACAGAAGAACTACAGAGCTTGGTACCAGTATTTTTTGCCTTAAGGATGGGGCAATCTGATTTACAGTGGCCGTTTCCTCGACAGTAATTACAGATCAGATCAAAACTAGCTGGCTGTCCTTTACCCACATGCCTCTCTTGATGTTGCAGAATATTCTGTACATTAGCGCGAGGGAAAAAACCACGCCTCTCACCCTTGACCCTCTCTGAACGAAATCTATGGGTAAGTTCCCACTCATCAGCCAACACAGCAGCTTGAGAAGCGGTCTCAATGTTGCGCTCTGCAATGAAAGTGGCAACACTTTCAGGGAGCGTGTTTTTATATTGTTCCAATAGAACTAAATTATTCAAATGGTCTAATGTTTGAACTTTTTCAGATGCACACCAAAGATTGAACTGTAGGGTCAGGTCTCTAACAAACTCGATGTGCGTCTGATTAGGTTTTCTCCGCAAATTCCAAAAAGACTGGCGATAAGCCTCTGGGACCCGTTCATAAATCTTTAGTACGGCTGACTTAACGTGTTCATACACCTGACTCTCCACCACTGACAACGAAGAATAAGCTTGTTGAGCCTTGCCAGTTAGCACAGAAGGAGCAATGTCCGTTCGATATCTGTCCAGGCATGGGCATCTGCGACTGTCTCAAATAAATAAAAATTTGTATCCACATCAGACTCGCTAAAGGGTGGAACTAAACGCAAGTGATGTCCAATGTTTAATTTGGGAGGAGAAGACGGATTGGAGCCAAATAGCACAGACAATTTGCCCTCTTTGATCAACTCTAGGCTTTGTTGTTCAATTTCCAGACGGCGTTTTTCAAAATTCTGCCTATTAGCCTCAGTTTCTTGTTCGATACGCTTTTTTTCAATTTCCATTTCATATTCAAGACACCTTTTCCCCAATTCTGTTTCACGTTGGATTAAGAGTAATTCTTTTTGCTGCTCAAATGTGAGGCCACTCGAAACAGGTGGTGACTCAGGAATGGATGCGTGAGGTGGCAGCACTCCCTGGTCACTCAAAGAAGACCTAATAATATTTTTAACGCCTTCTTTTGAATGTTTTTGTAGCACAGATACTTCAATTTTATAATGCACAGCGACTTCTAACAACTGCTCCTTCGTCAGTACACCCAGAAGCTCATCAGATGGAGACTAAATGAATTCCTGAACAGGCTGGGTTGCCATTTTTTCAGCCACTGTAATTTAACAATAGAAACTTCAAACTCGCAAATGATTTTAACCAAGTCTGTACACAGACACAATAACCTGTCTATTAACCATACAAAAATTCCCTGATCCTGACTAAAACCAATCCCCCACTAACTAAGGTAGACCCTAGATTTCAGACGGGGTTGAGGCTGGGTAATTATGCACTATAACCCGTAAGCTGGAGAAAACTGCCAATTGATGAACAGTTTCCCAAACTTTGGACGTGCCCCCCAGACCACTGCTGCTAAACCCTACACTGTCCAAAAATAATAAACTAAAACAAAAAACAATGTGTCCAAGACACGTTCTTTGCCTACCTGGGGAAAAGACAATTAAGTCCAGAAAACAGGCACCAGCAGATCAATATTTACACTTTACGAGTTTGCATTTAAAGAAAAAAAGTTTCTTCTTTTTACTTTTATTAACAAAGATGCACATACTGAAAATTATTCTCACTACCAAATTTAATTAAGCCCACCACCAAATAACTGGTTCAAATACCAACAAACCTTCAATTACAATTTACTCGATTCCCAAATGCTCACTCACTCGTGCTCTCTCTCTCTTGGTCTCTCTTGCTCTCGCTCTAGATTCCGGTATATTGTATCTAATTGGCAGGGGTCAGGGAGTCGCTATGCGAGAGACTCCCGGAACTTCCGGGAGAGTTGGGAATAATTCAGCTTGTCCCGTTGAACAAGCAGATGTGGATTTGACTTGTCCAGACCAAGCAATTACTTGTCCCGTCCAGTCGGGCGACCGTTAATGTCAAGCCCTGCATACTGGTGTGTGTCTAACATGGGTGGGAGGCTTGCGATGATGTGAGTCCGGACCAGTGTCTCAAAGCAGTTCATGATGACAGGAATAAGTGCCACTGGACAATAGTCATTCAGGCTGCTGATGGTGGTCTTTTTTGGCAGTGGAACTATGGTAGAGGATTTCAGGCAGGGTGGGATGGTGGACTGGGATAGGGACTGGTTGAAGATCATGGTAAAGACCCCAGCCAGCTGATCTGCACACTCCAGCAGCACCTGTCTACAGACACCATCGGGTCCTGCAGCTTTCCTCGGGTTCACCGCCCTCAGTGTGTGCCTCACCTTGTGCTCCTCCACTGTGAGGATATGGCTGCTGTGGGCTGTCTCTGCTTCTGGTGGCTCCTCCTCGAAGCAGGAAAAGAAGTGGTTCAGCTCCTCTGCCAGTGAAGCATCACCGTCAACAGCTGAAATGTTGCTGGATTTGTAGCTGGTGATGTGCTGGACCCCCTGCCACATCTGCCTTGTGTTGCTGCTGTGGAAATAGTCCTCAGTCTTCGTCTTATAAGCAGTCTTGGCCTTTCTGATGCCTCTTTTCAGGTTGGCTCTGGCAGCGCTGTATTGTACCCCATCACCAGACCTAAAAGCGACGTTTCTGTCCCTGAGCAGGCACTGGACCTCTTTTATCATCCAGGGCTTCTGGTTAGGATAGACCTGGATGTACTTGTCCACAGTGATAATGTCAGCGCAGTACTTAATGTAACACAGGACAGTTATTGTGTACTCTTCCAGGTCCTGATGTTCAAAGATATCACAGTTTGTTCTTTTGAAGCAGTTGATGAGAGGCACCTTTGGGCCACATTTTAACAGTCTTAGATATTGCCAGAGCACTTTTTCTGAGGGGGGTATATGCTGGAATTAAGAGCAGGGACATGTGGTCAGACTGGCCCAGGTGTGGTAGTGGTTTAGCCCTGAAGCCCTATTTGATGTTGGAGAAGATCTTGTCCAGTGTATTTGCTCCCCTAGTAGCACACTTGAAGTACTGATGGAATTTAGGGAGCACTGCTTTTAAATCAGCATGGATGAAGTCCCCCACTATAATGTGAACAGCCTCAGGATACATACTCTTGACTGCTAATGGTGTTATGTAAATGACCAAATTATCATTAGCTGTTAGCATTAGCATCCAATGGAATGTACACGGCTGTTATCATGTAAACTCACAGTAAACTCCTGGGGAAGATATATTGGCCTGCATTTAACAGTCACATACTCCAAATCCAGAGAGCAGTGGCTGTCTACAGTTTAGTGTTAGTACACCAGCTGTTGTTTACATACAGGCACAGCCCCCCTCCTTTGTTCTTACCGGAGTCCCTGGTCCTATCATGATGGTGTACTGTGTGGCCTGCTAGCTCGATAACTGTATCTGGAATGAGTGAATGAAGCCAGGGCTTCGTGATTAGCAGAATGCAACTGTCCTTGATTTTCATGTTTGCTGCAACCTGTAGCATCAATTCATCCATCTTATTTGTGAGGGATCTTGCATTGGTGAGAAAGATACTAGGATGTGGCAGCTTGTGTGGCCATCTCCGTAACCTCAGCAGTACGCCGGCCCTGCAGCCTCGCTTCTGCCTCCTGTCCCTGTGCTACCTCTGTCTTCTGCCTGTGGGGATGGTAATCTACAGAGAGCCCAGGCACCTGGCTATGTCCGCCAGGATGTCGTGGGAGTGGAGAAACTCGGCTCCAATGGTCCACTCGCTGAATAATCCTATTTTTAAGAGATCGTGCTGGCTGTCGATATCATTCGCCCAGCAGAATGTCATCATGACGAGTACCAACATGTACACAACCAGCCAAACAAAGCACCAAAAAGGAGAGCACTGAGCCGCTGCGTCTCTGCCTGCCGCCATTAATAGCAGGGGATTTTAATTGTACATCGGATCCAGTTATGGACAGAGCTCCAGGTTTAGATCAGTCACATCATGGATGCAGAACAAATATTCATTTCTTTCTTAAAGAATTAGATCTGTTAGATATATGGAGAGTAATGAAACCAAAAGGTAAGGCCCACGCATTTTATTCTAGTACATACAACACACACTCTCGTATAGATAATTTTTTCGTATCAACAGGGCCGTACTCTCAAATACAGAACTGCTTCTATGATAACACTGTACTCTCAGATCATGCACCATTTTGCTGAGTGTATGAGGAAATAAAGTTAATAAAAGACATAAATGACACTTTCAGCATAAATGGTTAGAGGATGAAGAATTTGTAGATCATGTGGAAAATTGTATAAAGTTATTTGAAATTAATACAATACAAACATCTGCATGCACAAAGTGGGAAGCATTTAAAGCTTTTCACAGGGGATCTATAAAAAGCTATTAGATAAAATTAAAATCCTATCCTGACCTGCACTCAACATTTGCAAAACAATGTAAAGAGCCATAGGTGATAACTGTGCTGAAGAGGGAGGGGTGAGCGTGTGTGGGGAGGGGGGGGGGGCACCCCCTTTGGCCTGGGATGAAAATTCTCGCAGCCCTCCGGAATTCCAGTGTTAAATTCTGTGCTTTCCCTTCTGCTCAGCATGGTGTTGTATTGTTGCTGTTATGGTGTAGAATAGCTTGTGTTTTCATTTTGACCTTGTCTTCCCTTGTTCTAATCCTTGTTTTAGTTGTTCTAGTTTTTTCTTTCATTTCCAGTGATTGTCTATTAGTTGTTTAACTATTCAAAACACTCTGCACTTGCATCTGACTCCCTGGATTTTGTGACAGGTTTAGAGATCTGAGTATAACAATTTATCAGCTTCCAGAGCAGCTGCAAGTCTTTTAAGACATGAAGAAGCACTGATAACCAGGTAAACTATCAGCATGGCACATCGAACATTTAGCAACCAAAAATCTAATCATAACTAATCATATTAATTAGATGTAATGGTGTTGATATAATAACTCTAATTGAAACTAATGATACCTTTGAAGGATTTTAAAGATTTTAACAAGGATGGAATTTGGTCTGTTTCAAAAGGACTACATGTGAAAACACCCAAAATAAATTAGTCCCAAAACCAGAGAAAACCCCCAATGTGAGAATGAGGCTAATAAACCTCTTGAATTCTGACCTTAAAGGTGCATTATGTAGGATTTGGTGGCACAGTGGTGCAGTGATTATCATTGTCGCCTCATAGCAAGAAGGTTCTGGGTTTGAGCCCAGTTGCCGATGGGGGTCTTTCTGTGTGGAGTTTGCATGCTCTCCCCGTGTCTGTGTGGGTTTCCTCCGGGTGGTCCAGTTTCCTCTCACAGTCCAAAGAGGTTAACTGGCTACTCTAAATTGCCCATAGGTGTGAATACGTGTGTGAGTGTGTGTAAAGGAACTGGCCAGCCTACTGCTGCAATTCTGGTCAAGTCAACCAAATTTGGTTCACCTCAAGCTCGGATTGGGTTCGGCAGTGATGATGATGTAGGATTTAGTGGCATGTAGTGGTGAGCTTGCAGATTGCAACCAAGTGAATCGCCCTCCCTCACCAAGTAAAAGCCTGATATGTGGTTGGGAGGCTGGTGTTTGCCTGGGCTTTACGTGTACACAGAGGCTACATTCACACTGTAAGCCTTAATGCTCAATTCCGATTTTTTGCTCAGATCTGATTTTTTCAGATTCAGATTCATTGTCATTTATTTACCAAAAGCACAATGTACAATCCAAAAAGGTACAATAAACATTTCAAACAAAAGAACACTTTTGGTGGGAGACCCTTACTAAGGCATGCGCC
>JAODTV010000013.1:17940062-17952943 GCA_025399955.1 Galeichthys feliceps
CCAAGTTTGGTGAAGATACGTCCAGCGGTTTTTGAGTTATTTTGGTAACAGACAGGACCGAAAACAATATCCCGCCCTGCTATCGCTGTGGGTGGGATAACCAGCATTGGGATTGCAGAAAAATCAGACTCCATATCTTTTTAGATACTGAAAACATTAACTTGAGTATTGAGTACTTTTTAGCAGCAACTAGCAAATCTGGCACCCTAAGCTTTGGCATGCTATTTGGAACTGCATGATTTACCATATTACCCAGATATTTTGGCAGTGTTGGCTCAGTGGTTAAGATTTTGAATGATGTGAAAGGTTTGAGTTCAAATCCCAGGTTTGCCAGATAGCCACAAGGACTTTAAGCAAGACTCTTAACCTTCAAGTGCTCAGTTCAGTTGTAAGTTGGTTTGAATAAATGTCTTATAATTTTCCAAACATAATCCACACCTTTTGATCTAGTATTGCAAAAAAAAAAAAAAAGTTAGCAGAAGGCATTACCACTCATTTAATGTGCAAAGATTTGTAATTGATCATTGACGCTGACTAACATAGTTGTGAGATGACTCTGCCTGAGTCACCATGCCTTCATGTAACATGGTAGGAACTGCCTCCAGACATCAGGAACCACTACATATTTGCTTCCCTGGTCAAATCAAACATTGCACTTCAGGAAGGTTGTTTGTGATACAGTATTAAGATCAATACCCTGCTACAGGAAGTGCGCTTTTTTTTTTCTTTTCTTTTCTTTCTTTCTCTCTTCATACTATCCAAAGAGCCTCTGAGCAACCTTTTCTGTGACCTGTATAGTGCCATAAAGTTGTGCCATATTGAAGTGCCTGTACTGTTGCCCTGAAGACTAGGTACATGTTCTTCTCAACCCTGGTTGCACTGATGACCCAAACCCTCCCACTGATATCAGAGATGCAGCAGTGGTTGAGAGATATGCTCATACATGGACAAATGATTTATTTTTGAAGTTGTTCTTTCAGCAAGTATGTAATGTGTGTTTTTTAATGGGTTTTTTTGTGTTCGCAGCACACTTAAGTCAATTAATACACGTCTCCCTGTCCGTTCATCAGTGTTTATTGGACAGATAGTGTTCTGAAGGCTGATATGATGTGCCTTATTACCATTCATTTGGACTTGAGGCTGGATTCTCAGACAAGCTAGTAAAATTAATTAATTAATTTTGCATCTGCTTACTATAAAAGGTTGCATTTCAGATGAGAAGATTAGTTTGGCTAAACTGAGGGCTATTTGAAAGTACATTTGCATGTCCACTGTTGCTGTCTGTAACCTTGATCAGGTTTGAATCCCATTTGGACTTTGCACAGGCCCTTAAAACTGAGGCAATGCTGCAATGAAAGGAAATGCAGGTTGCTCCTGCCAGTGGTCTCCACACTTTGTGTCCAGCACAAGCATTAAATCAGACTATCATTCTTCATTTGTCACTGTATATGTCTAATGTTTTCAGCAGTTGGTGTTGCCATTTATTAATCTTTGTGTCACAAACAATGTTATTGAGAACTCTGAATGGTGGTTCTCAAATTGTGCACCAGTAGGGCTGCATTAAAATGTTGGAAGTTGTATCTCCAATTCGTAATTTTTAATTTTGTCAGTTTATTAAATCTGATTTGGCCAAAAATTATAGTGTAAAAAAAGGTGCATGTTTAAAAAAAAAAAAAAAAAGTAGCATTTAGTAAATGCTTTTATAATTAAATGTGTACCAAATAATCATGGCTGTACTATGCCATTGTAACGAGTTAAGTCCAGTGTGAGCAGAACAGCTCCATGTCTCAAGTGCTTTGTTTATTTATTTTTCTTGTACTTCATGGAGTCAGTGGGGTCATTTTCACAGAGGAGGGATCTAAAATGTGATGACTGGAAAGTGCCTACATTTTTTGCAAAACTGGCAATCTGTGTATGTCCTTTTGTTTGACTTGCACCATGTCCAAGAGTGCATTGAGGAAAGGAGTGTGTAAGGGAAGAGGGGGTTCCTACATTTGAAATTGATCCAGCAGCAGCGAATCCATCATGCTGACGGGCAGTACCACTAGCATTCACCGTGTCCTTGTGCCAACAGCACCTTGTGCATCTCTCCAGCATTCAATCGCCTATGATGAGTGACTGGAATCCTCCTGTCCCCTGCCGACTCGCTACACACAATGAATTTTCGGTGGATGCTCTGCCATGACAACTGGCTATAGAATGCAAACAATAGACACATTTCTGTTGATAATTCTTTGACACTGATATTTTTTTTCCCTTATCACTATTGAGTGGAACATGCATCACCAGTCATTTTATGTTTTATGAGACTAAAACCAGAGTTTGTACTTCATGTTTTATGCAACAGAACACGTAATAGTTTAGCCAGTTCCAATAGAAAAAAGAAACTTGAAGACATTTTGCTGTGAAAATGCATTATGCATGAAGGTGTGTTTCACCATTCTGGCTGCTTCCATAGAGGTGGTTTTCTCCCTGTGCCTATTCTTTTATTCTCATTTTCTCATACTCTCTCCTACTCGTACTCTTTTTCTCTCTGCTTTTATGTCCCAGTGTTCCTAAATAGCCTTCCTGTTGTGTGTCTTTTGTCAGACTGTTAGTTTTTTGTTTTTTTGTTTTTTTTTTCCTTTTAGGAAATCTTAAATAAAAATGCTCTTATTTCAGTGTCTTGGTGAAAATGTGAATCACCATGGCAACAGCTGTGTCAGTAAACCTAGAGTATATAAAGCAAGTGCTCTTATTTCAACCAGTGTTTGTGTGCGCGCGTGGGTCACGTCTCTGTAGCTATCAGTAAAGCATCAAAGTCTTCATTCATCAATGCTATAATTTCTACACCATGTAACAGATCTTTACACCAAATTGAATGAACTGCTCTGGTTTTTCATTGCAGGCTCAGAATGGACGAGGCAGAAAAGTATCAGCAGCGGCTGCAGGCCATCGCAGTAAGTAACAAAACCGAACCCTTCAATGTCTTCACATGCACTCAGAACCGGTACCGTTTTTTTTAACCCTGATATAAATTATCCTGAGGCATTCATAATACAGAATATCCTAAGTGTAAATCAAAACAAGCTACTGCTACAATTAAAATACAATTTGTAAGGTGGACATGAGATCACTCGTGGCATTTCATTTGATAGCAGTACCTGTAAAGTGTCCTTTGGCTTAGCCCTGTTGGAGAACCTTAAAGCTTCTATGTTCAACTCTACAACACAGGCTTTGCCTTTCACAAATGGTTCCAAATGGAGGTTTTTAACAACCATCCAAGAGTCAATAACCATCCAAAAATACCCAACATTAATGTTAGGTAGCATCCGGAAATTGCAAGCTTTAATTCTTGACAATGCAGCAGTTTTCCAAGGGCAAAAGGGTAAAATTAGCCATGCTGTCTGGGTGGTAGGGACCTTTGTCACCACTTGGGAAAGAAGTTAGTTACATCTCAAAGATGATGAATGGAAATTGGATGTACCTGAGAGCAATTTAGTGTTATATCAAAGATAATATATGTAATTAAACTTGATTTCAGGTCTTTTGTTTTGAATAAACCTAGAAAAACCTGTGTAAAACAGATACTTTTTTTCAGATGAGAAAGGGAATTTAAAAAAATCCTTTTAGAATAATGTAACAAAATGAGGGAAAAGCAAAGAGGCCTAAATGCACTTTATACTGACTATGGACAAGGGAGGATAAAGGAAAGTTACAGATGATGGCCTTTTGCTTTGCTGTAACTTCCCTGTTTACTGGGAAAACACCCATATATTACCATGTTAACATCTTTTTAAATGCCCCCCACCCCACCCCACCCCACACACACTCTTAGGAGAAGAGGCGAATACAGGAAGAGGAGGAGAAAGTCAGGAGGGAGATGGAGGAAGAGTGGCTGAAAGTTGCTCAACACAAGGTCTGATAAGTCTCCTACTGCATACATGACTAACTCACATGATCTGCTGAACTGTGTGTGTGTTCCAGTGTAATTCTTACATTTTTAAAGGACAGGATCCTAGTGCGGTAGTTGTGAAATATAAACAAAAGCAACAGTTTTTGAAGCCCCCAAAATTCTGTACTTGGATTTAATCCAAAGTTAAAATGAGAACTTTTTAGATCCACGAGGCAATACAGCAGCTCTGTTTAACAACGTGCTGTCTATTTATAGCATCAGTGTACTGAGTGTTATCATGCTGAAGAAATGAAAAAATCAGAAAAACAGATAAACTGAGGAAGCTATCAGAATTATGGTGTTCTCACAGTGACTAAATGGGTGGCTTCCTGCACTGTGCCTTCTGTTGAGCATGTGTAGATACTTCTGCTCCTCTCTTGTCTGACTGCTCCTGTTTTTTTTTTTTGTTTTGTTTTGTTTTTTATTCGGGGGGGGCGCGAGTCCACGGAAACAAACAAATCAGTTAAGCTTCTTGTATGGCCTGCTTTTTGTGTCCCCTTGATAGTATGACAGCAGTCTTGTTTTCCATATTTCATAGTGTTAAAACCTAGGACTGAAATGGATTTAATTGAGATTGTATGAGTCATAATATTGAAATGCAAGAGATTGGTGGAACACTATAGTTTGGGAAATTATTTACAAATAACAAATGTAAAAATTATTTCATAAGTATTCACTTGGTTCTGGTGCAACCAGCTTCCATCAGAAGTCACATAAATAGATGAATGACACTAGGCAATCATGGGTGTCTAAGTTCATGCGTACAAAGATGGGTGGATAGAGCGTTCCTTCAAGTGTGTTACGTCGCAACTGATGTTGCATGAGCAGCAGTTAGGAAAAAATGCAATCAGCTGGCGTCACGTACCTTGGAGGAAGCCTTTGCCCTCCTTGGTTGGTAGCTGTCTTGTGATAGGGTACAGCTGTCTAGTAGGTGGGAATTGGCCATGACTAAATTATTGAGAAAATTGGGCGGGGGGGGCAAAATTCTGGATAAGTCATATATCAAACAGGATTTGAATATTTAAAACATTCCCATACTTTGAACTTCCCACAAAACACCAAAAACTCTATTATTTAATGAAAGACATTAGTTATTTGGAGTATGCCAAAAGGCAAGTTGGAGACTCTGAAAACATGGATAAGTGGATAAAAGTTTCTGATAAATGTTCTTCGAGGGGGAGGGGGGTTTCAGAAGGGATGGGGGAGGAGGTAGGTTACGGTGAATACTTATGCATGGCACTGTATGTCATTATAACCCATAGCAGACATGCATTACAAATATGCAATATAACATTCCAGTGGGGAAAAAACAAGGATTACATTAAAGATGTATACGTATGGCCAGCACATTTTTTTTTCTCAACACAACAGAAAATGTTCATTAAAAAACTGAAGATTTACAAAGCCCTTCATTTATCTAAAATGTGTATTTTGACTCTCTTCAACACTGTCCACAAAAAAATAATGGACAACAAATTTGATTTAAAACAAAACTAAATAATACATTATAGGCTTAAGGTTACATTACTGATTAAACTGATTTGGAACACTGGAACTAGAGCAAAAGTTCCTGAGCAGTTTACTGATAAACCACAAGTCTAAGAGCAGACTAATTTTTGCTTTGTGTCCATTCTTTTTGCACAATTTCAGCCAGATAGTGTTTGGCTAGAGACTCCCAGACACCAGAATGTCCCATAAACAGTGTTCTGTGCAGAGTTTGTAGACTGATTAATGAAATCAGCATTATGGTGTGCAGTGGACATGTGTTCTGTCTCTTTGATAGAGGAAGTCTCTGCGAGAGCAGTGGCTGAAGGAAGAGATCCCCAGCAGTGCGGAGGACCCAAAACTCCTGTCTGTGATTCCCATTCCTCAGGAAACAGAAAAGAGTGCAGAAGAGTAAGACACAGATTAGTAAGACAGTCAAAGCCTTCAGTTAACTCCAGAATTATTGGCACCCTTCATGAAAATGAGTAAAAAATATCAAAATGCAAAAATAACTTGAACATGTGCAACCACTGAATAGGTTCATTTTAACACAGTATTTTTTCATATCAAATGTCTTCATACATACCGTTTTGTGCTGAACACTAATTTCACACACAATATTTAGTAAAGCTTCCCCTAGAGAGAATAACAGCATTTCACCTCTTACTGTAATGTCCAACACTGACCCAGTAGACCTGTCGAGGGATCTTGGACCTTCCTCAGTACTGAACACCGTGCTGTTCCTTGGAAAGGACACATGGACTCCCCACTTTCGACCAAGGATTTTTAATAGGGTTCAAAACCGGAGATTAAGATGATTTTGCAAAATGGGAATTTTTCTGTTCCTGCATACATTTGTGTTGATTTGTATGTATGGGGTTATCATGCTGAAAGCTCTATTAAGGCCAAGTCTTGATCATCTGGCAGAGGGAGTTGAGTTTTGGGATAAAATGTGTACATTGGAACATTCCACATCCTATTACATATCCATGTACATATTTTGCATGATAAAGAATCTGCATAAAAGGAAAGGCAGCTGATGCCCATTGTAAAATGTACCAGGATATGTATCACATACTTTACCGAGAGTATCGGGTAGGTTTCCTTGTGTGCAGATCCCTTTACTATCAAACAAACCAAAACTGTTCATGATATTTTATTTAGGTCTTATCTGACCACAAAACAGGATTCTACTTGTAGTTGTAGGTGTAGTTTTAGACTCTGCTTCCCAAAATTCTCAGCAGGATAGTGAACTGCAAACCACATCACATGACCCATTCTGTGATCCATATCCCCATTCACAATCATTGGACATCCAAGAAGCCTTGCCTGTGCTTGTAACTCGCTGAATTACAAATGGTCCTAAATAATAGACTTTCACTCTATAATCTTGCTGGTAGTATATTCTAGTGGTATTGAGTCTGTTTGCTCTGTATTTTGTTATTCCAGCTTTGAGTCCATTCGGTTATTGACTCTGGCCTTGTCCCATCTACTTTGTTTGATTGCCTGACTTGCACCTGTCTGTTTGCCCTTTACAACTCCTCTATGTATCAGTAAACCCTGGACTTGCTTGTATGTATCTGACAGAGTGACCATTGATGTCAGTTTCGGGTAGTACATTTTGTTGACTATTCTCAGGAAGGGTTTTAGTACAACTGCTTGATACGAATAGTGGATATTAACATTTAACAACCACAAGTATCAACTAAAGTGGTCTCCATTGCTATCACCATCTTCCTCAGTGAATGTTCGTGTTCTTTTGAAACTTTATGACCTTTTTTTCTGCATCATGGGGTTTTTTTTGGGGGGGGGGGGGGGGTTAATAAAGGTTTGTGGATTTTTATATCTATTACCTGGCAATTCAATAGTCATCGGTCACTTTAGTGTTGAAAGCACTTTGGCTTTTTTTGGGAGTTTGACCCCCCCCAAAAAATTTTTTTAGGTATCATTAAGGGGTGTCAATAATTTTGCCACATTTTAAGAAATAAATTGATCAAAAATGTGAGATGGCTGTAAGTATATTGTAAATATAATACACAATTATTCAACATAAGGATAAATGCATTGCTGTAAAATTGTCAGAACACAAAGCTCAGAGAGACAGATGAAGAAAGAAGTGGAAAAAACTGAGAACAGGAATGAAGAATCTTCACAGATTGGGGAGAATGAGCCTTCAGTCCATTCTGCAGACAACATGGAGAAGCTTGTGCAGGTAGGTGGAAAATCTCAAAGTATCTGTTTAACAATTACTTTCAGTCCTGTGCAACCAAATGAGCCTTGCAGTGTTACACACCATTGTACCAGTCATCTTAGTGTTAAATGTCTGTGGTATGAGTCTGTGTGCAATAGTTCACTAGCACTTCTTCAGTACATAAAGGGAACTGCAACTTACTAAGTGTATTACGATGCTAGAATAGTGCAAAGAAAAATGTTTTTCATCATATTAATTCATGAAGGTGTGTGTGAAAAATTAATGCACAGTACTTGGTGCTCAATTATTTCATAGGTGTAAGACAGGCTTATTTATTTATCAATGTGCTGTCTCTGTAGGCATACCAGGGAGAGGAGGAGAGAAACGGTTAGTAACCTTTTATGATTCTAATAAAGCCCTTCCCCACAATCAGCAGAAGGGCTCAGTGTGTCGGCTGCTGCTACTAATCTTTAAGGACAGGATTACAATAACGCATGAGAGCCTTATTCTGACTTCTAGTATACGGTTTTTATGCAAAACTGTAAAATATAGCACAGATGGTGTGCAGTTAAATTTTTATGATTAATGGAGGCAATGATGATTTTGAATAGAGAAGAATAAAAATGCTTAGAGCATTTGTGTTGTGTATTGGTGAGTCTGCTTGCTAACTGATGCTTGCCTGGACCACTAAGTTCATTGTTTATTTGGTTGCAGTGGAATTGTCGAGCGTTGTTAAACAGTGGGTTTTGTTGTTTTCATTTAAAAGAATGTCACACATTTTGGGAAAATATTATTAAAATAGATTTGTGACAATAGCTATAAAACTAATGAAACTTCAGAGGACATTACCTGTAATGTAATGTAATTTTGTGACACTCTGTATAAGAGTGACGTGCAACATACCCACAGCAACCTGGGGAGTAGTTGGTGGTTAGGTGCCTTACTCAAGGGCACTTCAGCCATTCCTGCTGGTTCAGGGAGTTGAACTGCTGACCTTTTGGTCCCAAAGCTACTTCTCTAACCTTTAGGCCATGGCTTTCCCGTTTAAGCAATATCACACGAGAGGGAGCACTGTTGTACTGAATATCAACACCGCTGTGATTGTAGTGGAAGTCTGAATCTCAAAAGTAGCCAAAAAATACACTTACACGAACAGAGTTGCCTTTTAAAGAACTTTTATTGCACAAAGCAATGCCAGCACTGAGTGGTTCTGGAAGCACACTGAATTTTTCACACACAACATTGTCCATCCATCCATTATCAGTCACCACTTATCCTGTGCAGGGTCGTGGGCAAGCTGGAGCCTATCCCAGCTGACTATGGGCGAGAGGCAGGGTACACCCTGGACAAGTCGCCAGATCATTGCAGGGCTGACACATGGAGACAAACAACCATTCACACTCCCATTCACACCTACAATCAGTTTAGAGCCACCAATTAGCCTAACCTGCATGTCTTTGGACTGTGGGGGAAACTGGAGCACCCGAAGGAAACCCACGGGGAGAACATGCAAACTCCCCGCAGAAAGGCCTCCGTTGGCCACTGGGCTCGAACCCAGAACCTTCTTGCTGTGAGGCGACAGTGCTAACCACTATACCACCATGCTGCCCCTGACAGCATTGTCGTTATAGACAATTTGTCCCAGTACAAGGTGCCTGCCCAGAACCACCCCAAAACAATATGGCGGCTCCTATTAAAATCATTGTAAAAGGACCTTTCTTTGAACACAGACTTCTGATTGGCTGCCCACTATAGGCTTCCCATTGGCTAAGGCACACACTCTGCCAAGTTTGACATGGAACAGGCCTACTTGTAATTTCTGCAAAATGACACCAAGCTTTTAGCTAAAGAATTAGTGAGTCCATGTTCAGTGCTTTTTACAATGATTACAATCCGTGGTAAAGAAAACCATAATTGTGGTTACACACAAGGTCCTCAAAATATTTGAGCTCGTAAATTGTTCCTAGGTTCAACTAATGGTGCCTAGTGACAGAAAACCCCCGAAGTAGAGTATCATAAATTCAGGCGAAATAATGCAACATCATTTCTCAGTGATCCTGGGGAAAATATTTGTAGTTGCTCAGGCCTCTAAAACATTGGCATGAGAAAGTTCTAACTTTCTAAACTGGCTAACAAAGATGCATTCCACAAGACCTGTTGATTCTTGTAACTCTGAGCCTGGCTCAAAGATAATCATGGCCTCATACAGAAATCTAAATACGTTTTGAAGCCCTGCAGCATACTAAAGTCATTTTGAGGTATAAAATAATCCTTCATGAGTTGGTCACTGTAGCTAATCACAGCCGTGCTGATATTCAATACCTTGAGGAGGACAATGCAACAGTTCTGTAAACAATCATTTAATATAAAGTGACATTTTGGACACAATTTGGCCAAATTGTGAATTTGGCTATTTAGTTATGCTCCGGTAGAGGAAATGGAGCCCGAAGAAGTCACACTCACTTTATAACATGACGGCTAGCTGGCTAGATAGCCCTCATTGATGTGTACATCCCCAGTAAAGGTGCTTCCTCTAAAATTTGCATCCATTCTTCCTTTTCATCTTCATCTGACAAGTTTTCATATTTTAGGTGAGAAATAGTATTCTTGAAGTACTATTTACCATGTCCCCTGATAATATTGCTAACATTGCTATAGTAATGGTTTCGAACTAGGAAGTGGAATTGTACGTTCAGGACACCGAGAAGCAGGAGTGATGCGCACAGTGAAACATCCCAGTGTCATTATGCAAAATATCAGCATTCTTGGAACACCACTTTGCTAATCAAATTAGTGGACTGGAACTAACTGTTGTAATTGTACAATATGACAATTTTGTAAACACATGGTATAATTATAATCTTACAATTGTAATACAATTTTATTAAAACATTCCTCATCACCTTATCTTATCGAAACTTAGCCATACCAGATTGACAGTGATTTTTACTGATTTTCAAATTTTGATCTGAACAGCCCTCCTTTACACCCCCAGCAAGTCGCTTCCCTTAGTCAATAAGTCTTCAGTATGTGAGTAAACTACCTGCAAGTTAGTTAACTTGGATTCAGCATTTTCATCACTGCAGAACTAATATACAGTGTTTTTGTAGTCTGGAAAAATAGTTCAAATGGAAAATGGTTCAAATAAATCCACCTGCACCCAAATATACAGTGGTACTGTGGATTTTTACATTATCACTATACTTCCTCAATAAGGATTTCATTGTCTTATTGCAGTGCTTGGGGTGTTAGAGGTTGAAGTGGAGAGAAGCATGCTTTCCAAGGCAGCAGCGGAGACTACAGAGGAAAAGAGAGAGGTGAAAACAGAAGAGAAAGAGGTTGATCAATTAGCCCTGGATGCAGTAGAACCTGTTGACCTACCCCACCATTCATTACAGCATAAGACACCGGATGAAGCCCATGGTTCTTTAGCTGATAGACAAACGGAGTTAATTATGGCAGAAGATAACACTGAGGAAGAAGAATGGGAAATCGTGACTTGTAGCCCAGATGAAAGCCTGGACCTGGTGCTGACATCTGACTTGACACAAGCTCAAACAGGCTCATGCTTGGGTCATAAAGATGATGGTGCAATTCTGAAGGTGGAGCAGGTCTTCATCGTGGATGAAGAGGATGACGTGGAGATCAGTGCATCTGAGGTGCTGAACCTTGTTGTGGCTGAAAAGAAATCTGATCTTGAAGACCCATCCTGTGAATCTCAGGCAGAAAGAAGCAGAGAGGAAAGACCTCCTGAGGGTGCATTACAGACCCTTTGTTTTGAGAAGCGGGCACATGCAGGCACATCTGCCCCTTTGCAGGAGCTGAGTAGTGTGTCGGGTATTATTTCTGAAGAGCCCCCAGTTTATTCAGGAGAATGTAAACGGAATCTGCCACAACTTCCAGCACATACAACACACATTCTTAAAGAGGTTCTGGGAGGTAATACAGAATACAAAGGGGACCAAAATATATCTGGAAGCATGATTGTAAACATGGAATGTAAGGAGGCATCAGGTCCTGAAGATGAAGTGTTTCAGTATATTCCATTGGATAGAAAAAGCGAGAAATCTCCATCCTCGTTGCAGAGGGAAACAGTTACACACAGCCCTGAGCAAGAGTCAGAAATACAAATACTGATGCCTCCCAGTGTAAGTCCAAATAGAGCAGAAAGTCTCACCTCGACAAAAAGAAAGCATTGTCACTGTTGCACTGTCTTGTAAGCAAGCACTCACAGCTCATGTTTTTCTTTAATTCTCTTATTATATTCACTCTGAATTATAGTATAGGAGTATGGTTTTCTTCCATGTGCACTAATTGGTTTAAAGTGTTGGGAGGTGAATATGGTATCACAGAAATATTTACATGGCCCAGATATGTGTGCCTTAACAGCTATCATTGTTGCCCCCTATTGGACAGACTTTTGTATTGAAAAATGATGAAGGAAACAAAGGGGTTTATCCTGCCTCGTGCCCATTGTTCTTGGAATAGGCTCCAGATCCACCATGAGCCTGACTAGGATAAAGCAGTTACTGAAGACGAATGAATGACAAATTGGTTTGTATTGCCTCATTGTTTTTATGTCATATCCTGTCATTTTAAATGAAGTTATTGATATTAGTATAAATATGTATTTGATTTGTCGTGTTGTATAAAAATATATCTGATTTTGTTCAGCTGAAGTAGAGTACACCAAAGCACATCTGTGCCTTGTCCTAAAACATTGTTAGCAAACACATTAGTATTATGCAACAAACATTATGCAATGTGACATGAGAGAATGTGCAAAGGTGTCTTGATTTATATTGTTTGAATGTCAAATTCTGAAAAAAATTATAGCGTTTAATATGGTTGTCATATTTATAGTTCTTAATCTTTAATCATCTTGATTGTAACAATGTGTAATATTCTTTGTACTGTATAATAAAATCACTTTTTGAGCTCTACATGAAAGACTAATACAAGCCCTGTTTTTATTGCCTCACCAATGGAAAATTTATTTTATTTATTAGATGTCATTTTTATTTATCACTGAAAGCAGAAGCCATATTAACACAAAGCACATAGTAGGCCAAAAATGTAATTGTGGTAGTAGTGGTAGCTTGGTGGTTAAGACCTTGGACTACTGATTTGGCATATTGTCAGTTCAAACTGCCACTGCTGGGCAACTGCTCAGTTGTATACGCGAGATAAAAGTAAGTCGTTCTGGATAAGTGTGTCTGCCAAATGCTGTAAATGCACATGTAGGCTAAAGATATCTAGACTAAAGTTTGC
>JAODTV010000013.1:17992534-18011971 GCA_025399955.1 Galeichthys feliceps
TCTGCCTTGCTACGTACACCTGCTACGTATTTACTATGTGCTGCTACATATCTACTACGATGTTGCTAGGTATTGCTCTGTTTTACTACGTATTTACTATGTATTTTTCACCTACTACGTATTTTTTATATATAGTAAATGGAGCAAAATGGAGCCTTAGTGTGAGAGCAGCTTTAGTAACACAGAGCCATTGGCTCAGTTATTTTCTGTCAGTTTTTTTGTAGTTTTGCTGTGCAAACATGGAAAATGTTCCTGAACAAAAAGCGATTCAACCATATATCTTTAAACCAGAATATGAGCCCAGGGAGGAAGAAACAAACAGTAAAAGTGAATCCAGTGATCCCTGAAGTGATGAAATGCAGCCATTTTGCTGCTTGCTCCTTCAAAGTGATATCCTTTATAGGAACGGGCATGGCAAAAAAGTATTTCCTTTTGCGACGATCGGGCTTATTTTTACATCCAAACGCTTGACACTTGGGCATCTTCAGAGTTGTTTACAACAATGTAGAAGCGTCGTATCCACTAGATCTCATCCTCAGAAAGTCTTGTGGTGTGTAAACTACGTCACAATCACGGATTCTCTCATGTAATTTGCACTCAGAGCGTGATATTTGAACCTCTGAGAAAGTAAGATGACCGCACCTGGGGAAGTTTTATTTTAAAAGAAAAACAGTCTGTACACAGTATATTTGTACAAATATGAACAAATGAAGCATGTCTTGTATGGATATTCTTTGTCAGTATAAAGGAGTTTATTTTTGGGCGGTTTTGTTTGGCTTTAAATCAGGACTAAAAGAGTGTGCTGATTGTAACTGGGCTTTAACTTGACCAGATAAAGCCTACAACCCCATTTCTACTCAGGGTTAAGTTTGCTTCCAGGGTTTCTGATCACTTTCCAAAGCATAAACAGGGCTTAGAACAGAACATAATCCCTAGGAATAGCCCTCTCCAGTGTTCAGGGCCTACATACTGTTACATAACAATACTTTGTTTACACCTACTGATTTCCTCCCACTACCTGCAATTATTAAATGAGCCAATTTTTTTTTTAGTGTAACAAACAAAAATCTTGCTAGATACAGTATAAAGGCTGGTCCAGACATCCAAAAGCAATTTTTGCTTATAATACAAGAGCTTTAAAGGCTGCTAACCTTGCACTGGGACATGGAAAAAAGAAAAAAAAACAGGAAATGTTATAGAGGAATATTTATACCTTCACATATCTCCAGTATACTGATTTCCACTTTTAAAATGGATTGATTGATTTCCACTGTTCGAAATGTCCCATGTTTCCGCAGTTGCAGGATTGATGTTGGTGAGAGACACATTTCAGTGATAATAATAATAATAATAATAATAATAATAATAATAATAATAATAATAATAATAAGTTAAACTTATATAGCGCCTTTCTCATACTCAAGGTCGCTTTACAATTATAAGGAAAGGAAAAAACAATATATTTAATGCTCAAACTGAGAAACTTTATTGTTTTTTGGAGTAAGAGTAGCTATACACTCATTCTGAATTTGATGCCTGCAGCACGTTCCAAAAAAAGTTGGGACAGGGACAATAAAAGACTGGGAAAGTTGTGAAATGCTAAAAAAAACCACCTGTTTGGAACATTTTACAGGTAAACAGGTTAATCGGTAATTGGAAAGCCTCAGTCGTTCACAAGCAAGGATGGGTCGAGGTTCACCACTTTGTGAAAAACTGCGTGGGCAAATACTCCAACAGTTTAAGCACAAAGTTTCTCAACATACAATTGCAAGGCATTTAGGGATTTTACCATCGACAATCTATAACATCATCAAAAGATTCAGAGAATCCAGAGAAATCTCTGCATGTAAAGGATAAGGCCAAAAACCAACATTGAACCTCCATGACCTTTGATCCCTCAGGCAGCACTGCATTAAAAAAAATGACATGAATGTAAAAAGGATATTCCTACATGGGCTCGGGAATACTTCAGAAAACCACTGTCGGTAAACACAGCTTGTAGCTGCATCAACCATCCAAAAATGCCACCAAATTCTCTGGCCCTGAGCTCATCTGAGATGGACTGACACAAAGTGGTAAAGTGTGCTATAGTCTGATGAGTCCACATTTCAAATTGTTTTTGAAAATCATGGACGTCGTGTCCTCTAGGCTAAAGAGGAAAAGGACCATCCAGACTGTTACCAGCACAAAGATCAAAAGTCAGCATCAGTGATGGTATGGGGTGTGTTAGTGCCCATGGCATGGGTAACTTGCACATCTGTGAAGGCATCATTAATGCTGAAAGGTACATACAGATTTTGGAGCAACATATGCTGCCATCCGGACAATGTCTTTTTCAGGGACGTCCCTGCTTATTTCAGCAAGACAATGCCAAACCACATTCTGCACGTGTTACAACAGTGTGGCTTCGTAGTAAAAGAGTGCAGGGGCTAAACTGGCCTACTTGCCTCCCTTTGAAAATGTGCGGCGCATTATGAGGGGCAAAATATGTCAACAGAGACCCCGGATTGTTGAGCAGCTTAAGTTGTATTTCAAGCAGGAATGGGAAAGAATTTCACGGTTGAAACTTCAACAATTTCTGTCCTCAGTTCTCAATTGCTTACTGAGCATTGTTAAAAGAAAAGGTGATGTAGCACAGTGATAAACATGCCCCTGTCCCAACTTTTTCGGAACGTGTTGCAGGTATCAAATTCAGAATGTATGTATATTTACAAAAAAACAAAAAAAGTTTATCAGTTTGAAGATTAAATATCTTGTCTTTGTATTGGATTCAATTGAATACAGGTCGAAAAGGATTTTCAAATCATTGCATTCAGTTTATATTTACATTTTACACAGCATCCCAACTTTTTTTGGAATTGGGGTTGTAACAATTGAATAGTAACTCCATTATCTACAGTATCTATATAGTACATCCAAAATAAAGCTGGTTGCACAACATTTATGACTGTCAGTCTCCACTAAATCCAAACAATATAGCTACAGAGTCTGTAACAGCATCTGACCAAATTATTTACACACAATAAGGGCTGAAGAGTCAGCCAGACTTGTGTATGGCAGGGAAGCGATATTCATAATCAGGATTAATTTCTACAAACATATTCTTCATCCAGAAGAGGGCAGCAATTACGTAATTCTTTTATTACTCCTTAGCTCAGTCTTGAAACAGTTGATGTAATGCAGCGCTTATCATATGCGATTTTAAAGCCTTTTTATGAATATGGATTGACTGAGTCTACATAAAGCCCAACTACAGTGTGAACAAAGCAATTAAAGTATGAACCAATGTTACCTCAGACTAATAATGATAGGTTTTGTTGTATATAATCCTTCACAGAATTAAATAGTAAGGTCACTATTTTGTTCTAATATGTTTTTGCACATTTTTGGCAGTTTAATAATTTTGAATGGTGAAAAAATTATTTAATGGAATACAGTGCTCAGACTCATATCAGAAAATAAGCATTTCACAGATTTAAAAGAATACATGACTAATTTTATTCTAGATTAAAAAAAAAAAAAAAAAAACATAAGACACGAAACTCTCTCATGTTCCTGTGAAAGAACATGAAAATCCCAGGGGTTCTGTATCAGTCCTGTTCCAAAATGAGGACCATTCTAAAAACATGTGACCATCAGTGCTGCTGAGCAAATCTTTTTATTCTTCCATTTGGGGGAGACCTCAGCTTCATATAAAATTAGGTCATCCTGGGGTGCCAATAATTGAGTGGTAGTGGAGCTCAGCTAAAAGAGCTTGTTTTAATGAAGATCCCAGTGCCTCCCATCATCTCTCTCACACACACACACACACACACACACATAATCCTGAGCCTCTTCGCTCCTCCGACCCCCTTCACACTTTATGCAGCATGAGACCATGGCTGTTACTAGGCAGGCTTGATGACAGTTACCATGGGAACCGCCTACCCATGAAGCTGGGTGGGGTAGGGTGGGGTACATGGAGGAGTGGGCGTTACCAATGAGAAGAAGGGGGAGCAAGAGAACTGGCAAGTTCAAGGCCATCGCAATGCTGCCATGAATGCCACCACTAGCAGACAAAAGAAATGAAAGGCCAGAAGTTGAGGGTTAAAGATTTATAGATGCATTTCTTTCATTTATGTGAAAATATAGAACTTTCAGTATTAGCTGAGCTGTGATTTACAAGACAGCTTTGTGGAAACATAAAAGATGGTCAAATACTGTAATTATCAGACCCATGCAGTTTAAAATAAATCCATCATCTTCATGCTGAGGTGTCATCAGACCGTAATTTGAGATGGGACTTTACTTCTCTTTTATTTCCCTCACAGGTATTCGTGAGTCAAAACATGGGAAGGGTTTCTCTTTAGAGCACATTTAATTGTTCAGTGGCTTGCTTACAAAAGCAATGGAGGTCTTGTTGGTGCTTGTTATATAATTTTCCAATAAAAACCCATGGTTATTTCTAGTGATTAATCTAACCTCACCAGACAGACTCCAGACATCTTTTGATGCGTTGTATTCACATAAGTTTGTTGAGTGCTTGACAATCTGTAAATGATACTTGCCTAGGGGGGGAAAATGGTTTCATGGACCAAACCACTTATTTTATCTTGCACATATTGCCTAACACTGAGGGGGCAACAATGCAGTGAGTCAAGCATATGGATATACAGGAACCAAACACTCACAAAAGACTTGCACTCTGGCACGTGTTGAGAGTAGAGGTTGTTATTTGTGGCCTACCATGTGGACCAGATCCTGACTGAGAAAGCATGTGAACTCTCAGATTTAATCTTTGTAGTTAAGTGAACTGTCGTTTTAAAAATGTACAGCCTGTAGTAACTAACTAACTAACTAACTAACTAAATAAACCGCTTGCATGTGCATACACTGTTTCTATATCTTGAAATCTGAATTAGTATAGTGTCAGAGGGATCACTGCTCCCCTCCCGCAAGCCTCTCCCAACCGTTTCTTTTTATATCGTTTCTGTGAGGGCTTGTTTCTAAAAATGTCTTCTGTTCTCTGGGTTCCAGGATCTCTCTCGCTCTCTCTCTCTCTGGTAACCTTATTATATGCATGGAGCACGTCTGGCTACGTGCCTAGTCCCTCCCTGCTCTCTGCTGCTGCTGCTGCTGCAACATGGTTCGAGGATGGACTGAGAGAGAGAAAGAGAGAAAGAATGTTATGCAACTAGTTATGCAACTGTGACCTACTAACATATATTTCCAGCACAGCAAGGGAGGGAGGACATTGGAGCGCCTCAACACAACACGAGGAACCAAAATACGAGTCACACTGAACGCGTGTCTGCATACGAGCAGAGCAAAGGAGAGAAGAACAGCGCGCTGAACGAGAAAGAGGAATCGTGACACTTTGTATGTCTTGTCAATTTCTACCGATCCGACATACCGGCTACAGAGCAACCAGCGGCTGTATTGTGCCGATTCATTTGGATACGCGTTTAAAGCACCAACGGTAAGCTTTTTTTCTTTTCTTTTTTGTTTTATTTCATCAATCAGCTATCCTTCTGGTTTTATTGTGTAAATGCATGCCGTTTGGAGGGTCAGCTTTCCAGCTTTCCAGCAGTCAGCAGCTGCAATAGCTACCAGTCAGCGGCGGCAACACAATAAACACGCGGCTCTGAATATTCCTATTATGACGTAAGATGCCAAATGTTATTGTTGAAAATGTTTCCCTGGCTTCCTTTTTGTCCTCCTTGCATACGGGAAAGCGCTCGCACACGCACGACTACAGAGGCTGCTACAGGCTTTTGTTTCATGCTGTGTCCTTAACGTGCGCTCGTTACACATCCAGCTCGTGGTCTGGGTGCATTTTCTCAATGTCAAGGCGAGGCTTGGAGCCCCGTCTCCATATTACTGTGCGGGTTTCTGCTCAGAGCACGAAACACTTGAGAGTGCAGAAGTCTGTTGATTCGGATAACCGAAACCTTTTGGGGCTTTCATGACTGATGGGTTTGACATGCAGACTAGTTAATAGTAGCCTAAATAGTTTCAATTTACTTCTGGCATTAAATTGTGGCATTGGGTGTGATGTACCAGATAAAATGAGAAGCACTTTTTGATTCCGGTTTACATGCAGAGATGATGATGATGATGATGATAATAATGATGACACGCTTCTGGCCGTCACGTGTGATCTGCAGTCCCGAGAAAGGTGAACGCGGCTGGTAGTGTTTGTCGAGCCAACCCGTTAACCCTTTCCTTCCAGCCCCGGGGAGAACGAGCCTGTGGCCCCGGGGAGAACGAGCCTCTCCTAGACCCCAATACTCCCCTTGTTTATGGCGCTACTGTTGACTTTGGCTGAAGGAGAAGTGACCGCCCGGAACTTTTGAACTAGACAGACTGGAACCAGTCATGTGAAGCCAAAACTAACTGAACTGGCAGTTTTTTTACTTCCCGCAATCTTCATCCAGCTGTTTATACTCTTAAAGCGCACCACACCTGGATATAGTACCTGTATGATATGTTTTATAAATCTCTGAGTGCGTTGTGTGCCGTTCTGCGGTGAAGAGTTTGCGACTACGGAGTGTGTGCTTTGTGTCCAAAACTAGCCTAGTAACCTACTTTCACTAAGTCCAGGCGTTGTCTCAGGGATATCTACCCTGTTCCTGGAATATAAAGCGTGAATTGTTTTAAAAAGGAAACGGCGTTGCAAAATGTTGCTAATCTGTTGGGTTTACGCAATACGAAAGGCACAGCAATTAGTAGAAAATTCAAAATCTCATATACTTAGTTAGTGGATTAATATTGTGTCATACTGAGACACTCAGTCGGGTGTTCCATGGGATAAATGGACAAAAACAAAAAAACGGTCAATGTTGCAGGTGGTGATGAAAACCCATTTTCATTACTACACTACTGAAGCTCATACTGTACTCACACTATATGCGATGCGATTACACTCTGATTAATATGTCGGATCGTTTGTTTGATGCCTTTGCGGTATAAACACATGGGACACATTTTCCAGTTGTGAATTAATTAAATGGTCTGAGTCGGACAAAAGATGATGCAATCGACGGAAACCCCCGTGTATTCTGAGGCACTGTGTGTGTGTGTGACACACATGAATGTAGGTCATGTTTGTCAAAAGGAGGGAACATGTCCTCCATCAGATGAAACCAGAATAAGCACTCCACCATGTGCTGAAATGCTCACAAAGAAGACACACAACGGGAAAAGGGCGTGTCCTTGTGTGCTATCATTATCATCATCATTACTGTACATCACTTAGAATTGTCATCATACGTTTCTAAATAATTAAAAATAATTATCTTATTAGCAGTGTGCTTTTATTGACATAAAGTGTAGCCTAGAATGGCCCAGGGTCCGCACTGGACCAGTAAGTTTGGGAACAGCTTCTGCCCTGTCATTCCATTAGACAGCAGAAGTATATAAAGCAATAAAATAGGCCTACACTAAAGAAAAAAATTGTTTGTGAAATTTTTGTTACAAAACCGGATTCACTAAATGTACCTAGTACCCCAAGTGAATTTGCATGAATATTGATGGTATTGTATTTGCATTGGAAATTACCTTACAAAATCAAGAACTAGAGTGCATTCGCTTTCTCATACAATCAAACACTAACCAAAAAAAAAAAAACCAAGACTGGATTTTTTCTCACAAATCAGTCTGATCTGCTTGAGTGTGATTACCTCAGCTTTTGAAGTCAGTAAATAAAGAGCCAAAGTACAATATTGATGGATTTAAAAGTGGAAAATGTCAACTAAATGACAGTGCATATGTCTGAAAACTCTATAAAACTCAGCAGGCATGAATTGTTCTTTTTTTTTTTTAAGAAAAGATGAGACCAACCATGGGATTTAAGCCCCCCCACCCAACATGACAATTATAATTTGACCCATGGGGTCAGGAGCTTGGCCGTTGCTATTTCCATTACTTAAAAGAAACCCCAAAGCAACACGTGCAGCAACTGCATCAAATTAGTTTCCATGCCTCACCCCAACCTTTGACTACAGCAGTGTCTCTTTATTGTGTCTGTAAGACTGCAAAGCACTGAGCATCCACACTACGACACATGAAGATAGGGTTGTTGTCAGAGGTGATCACCACATTATTAATATGACGCTGGATTTGTTTATGATTACTCCCACCCCACCCCCCAAATGATCAAGAAGTGCAAGATCCTTTGTCTCAGTCACCATTAATGATGTCTGGTCCTTGGGAATACTTTAGGAAAACCTAACCTGGTCTTAAAGTGATTTCATTGGTGGTATTCAGTGGTATATTAAGTAGTTGCTTGCAACAGCCATTTGTATTTGATATTAAAAACAGGGCTACATAGGTACAGTGTTTATTTCTAGAATCATAGATCTTGCGGAAGAGTCCTTTACTTTCACAGTAAGCAGTAGCATTTCTCAACATAATGTGTTATTTTTTGGTAAGCAAAATGGAAATGACTTGTGCATAGTTTGGCAATGTTTAATACTTCAGTCTATTTTTATAATCACTCAATTATCTCTCCTTTGGAGATAGTGGGGTGGCCCTTTGTTAGCACTACTAGCATTCAAGTCTCTTTTCTGACTGCAATCATCTATGAACCATTATTTTTCCCCTCCCTTTTTTCCCTCTTTGTCTGTCTCGTTCTTCGTCTCAGTCTCCCTCAATCTTTTGCTCACCTCCCTCTATTTTTAGCTAAATATCTGACCCCTCCCACTCATTTTCTAGCTCCAGCTCTTGCTGAAGCATTCCTGACCTATATTTGAGCACAGCCTTGTCTCACGCGCTGCCCAGTTTCTGGGTTAGTGGGCCAAGCAAGGGAGAGAGTCTCTCTTTCTTTAACCCTTAGTTATGTGGCTTCATGGCTCTAAACTCTGAATATTAGATTAACTAGTGTATAGTCTTTGTGTGACATCTGTCTATTTGACCTCATTACCCATGAACTCTTGTGAGCTTTAACATATTTAGAAAAGTTTAACAGAAAATTCCCAGATTATTCTTAAACTTGAAATATTTTGTTCTTATAGTCACTTGCTGCTTATTATCAGCTTTTTGTAGCTGGTAATTTATTACCAGATGAGAAAAGATTTTTAAAGTAAAGCTTGGGAGAATTTATTAGCAGGTAAATAATGTTGTCATATATTATGATGAGATAATGCCAAAGAAAAGGTTCCCAGATTATGAGATTAGAAAGCAAAAAAGAATATTATTTCATTTCAGCAAGTACTATATTATGATCTGTGCCTTTTGGGCTCCTATGAGTTATTAAATTAAGTCTTCGTTGAGCACAATATTAAATGGAGGTACAATTACTGAATTCATCTCCAAGCACTCCAAGATCTGTCACATGAGTCCTTAAGTGTGTCCATTTGAACCCGTTTTTATTTGACACAACAAGCTATTGTGTGTTCTGCCATTATAGGACGTCAGAAATAGGAAAATAGCAAATGTAAATTCAAAGTCACTTGCTGTCATTATATTTTCCACAGAGCTTGCTCTGGCCAGGTGGAACCTTGTTACCTCCCCAGTGTGTTAGTTAAGTTGACAGAACATTCCCTTGTCACCCTTTTCCAAACACGGGCAGTGAGGCCTGTCTAGGCCTTTCAACTGACCTAATTCATCAGTGAGATTCTTGCCTGTTCTTTATTGTTAAACAAATAAATCTTGCCCTTCATCAGCTGCCATCTGATAGCGATTTAATGATTTATCCCCAGAAAATAAGTACACTCAGCCTGCCTGGTTTTTGTTTTTCCTGCCTGGCTGTTTTGGAATCTATCCCTTGACCCATAGGAAAATATATGGTTGCACCTGTAAGATCTGTTAAAATCTGTACCAGATCTCTTGATCATATTATTCAGGCTGTGAACCCAAAGAAGAGAAGGAGTAACATGTTAATGTTTTAAAAAGCATATACTTCAGCCTTGCTTTGATTTCCTCACTCTGATGTAATACAGGCTAGTGTTTCAGAATTTAAAAACAAATCATGTGCTCATTGCTAATGCTTGCCAGACATGCAGTTATGGTCACAGTTCTCAATCCTGTAGGGGAATTTTGCACAAGGGAGATTAATGCTGTAAGCATTTACAGTTGGTGAGTCAAACAAATTGATTTAAGGGATGTCAGGTTGTAGGAATTATAACAGAGTTACTAAGACAGCGTTGTCTATGTGTTGTTATGTAAAATTTCTGTGAGCTCTATCTCTTTTGTTGGCCTAATTATAATAGGCAACATTTAGATGGAGAACAGAGGTCATGGGTCATAGACAGAGGAGATCAATAGCAAGGCTAAAAGGTCAGACAGTGGTTAGGCCTGCACAAGAGACTATCGAGGGTTGCCATGGGAGACCATCCAACTAAAGCCAGACTTGCTAAGCACAGGATTAGGTGAGGGTCTCCCAATAACAAAAATATTCCTAAATTCCTAAATCCTTCAATTCTCTAAATGTACTGGGGAAAAATGTACTGGGGGAAAAAAACAAGTTGAAGACTGAGTGTTTATGTTCTACTCAAGGAATTAACAGATATATGTTTTTGCTTTTGTGTCCACAGCCTTCCAATACATAGCCATCTGGAGGCTCAGATATAGGTTGCACCCCTCCCCACTGTCTGACAAGCTGAGACAGACTGAGTGACCTACATCCTGCAATACGCCTCAAGCGCTGGAGTCTGTCTCTGCCAGCTTATTAACATAGCCTTGTTGAAAAGCAAGGGGAAAAAACCCTGAAAACAAGCAAAAAGAACAGGTGACAGTTGCCCTAAGCCAACAGTTTCACATTCTTGAGACTTCAGGAATTCTGAACACTTCTGGACACTTAACAAAGATTATTAATTATTAGCATAGGAACTCATCAAAATCAATGAGGTTGACCCCAACTGCAGCTAAAATACCTCACAAGATTTTTGCTGATCCAGCTACTTAGTCCAACATTCAAGACTACTGAAAGGAGGAAGACCTTACAGCCATCTTGATAACCGCCTTTCCCCTCCACCCCATCCCTTATTTTCCCATCAGTAACCATTTCCAATGGTAGCAAGAAGATTCCAAACTGGATTCCTCTAAAGAACAATGGAAAGCTTAAGCCCAGCAAATTCCAGTGTCGGCAAAACCATAGAGAATAAAGAAACTTTCTCAGGCTATAACAACACTCTTCCTTCACCCAAGAGCAATCCTCGTTCTGTCCGTCATTTAAAAGCCAAGCCAAACATGAACTGCCGACGCAAGCGTGAGTTTATCTCTGATGAGAAGAAAGATGCCTCCTACTGGGAGAAACGGCGCAAGAACAATGAAGCAGCTAAGCGCTCCCGGGAAAAACGGAGACTCAGTGACATGGTTTTGGAGAATAGAGTTATTGCACTGAATGATGAGAATGTACGTCTAAAAACAGAACTCCTGCAGTTGAAACTCAGATTTGGCCTCATCAGTGCAGCCTCCTATATGGAGAAGAGTCAGCAAATTGGAGGATCAATGAATGGATCATCTACATGCTCCTCTTCTTCTTCCAGTCATTTCTACCCTAATGGCTACTCCAGTGGCTCCCAAGTGATGAATTCTGATTCTTCAGAGGCTGAGCAGTCTTTCCGGGGTGAGGGACTTGCCCAGTTAATTAAGTATTCTCCTCGAGGTTCTCTCTCAGATATGTCTGATAGTTCTTCCCGTGATAGTCCAGAGCCAATGAACTATGATATCAAGCAGGAAGGGCCAGGGATAGATATGGACATTGCAAACAGCACAACCACACCAATTATGTTTAACATCCATCGTGAGTTGTCCATAGCACATCATCAACACACCTTTCAATCAGGATATCACAGCCACCAACAACAGCATCAGCACCAAGAGACTGTCGTCAGTGCTGCTGCCCCTCCAGTGCAGACTGCTCAAAGAAGTGTCATCCTGTATCGCTCTAGCAGTGTCTCATATCCTGTAGAGAATGCAAGACCTCAGGAAATCACTCAACAGAAACTGCCACAGATCCTTCTCCAACCTACAGAGGGGTCTACCAAAAGCACTGAAAGCCTATCAGAGGCATCCAGTCAGCATGAAAGTAAGACTTTAGACACGCTGCCTTATGAATACTCAGATGGAGAAGCAGCAATGAAACAAACATACAGGGCCCAACATCAGCGGCTTGTGGGCAGTTGTCAGAAAGCTGAGACCATGGCACCAGACCTTTGCAGACAAGGAGGTGAAGAGCTGTACCACTATGACAGCCCACAGGATGAGGAGCCTCCGGTACTGAGTTACGAAGGACGTCCCAGGAAAGAAGGGTACTATCAGGGTCACTCAGGAAAGGACACCTCCTTAAGTGATGGTGATCCCCGCAATTCTGACAAAGATGCATCCACTGATGATGAGTGCCCATCTTCATTTTGTTCTGAATCTGGCAGTTATCACCAGCAATCCCCTTTGGCTGGAGGGCCAAATTCCTCCCCACAAAGCCAAAGCAAAGACAGTCAAATAGAGGTCAAAGGAACAGCATTACCGCACAAACTACGCCTTAAGCACAGATCTCTGAGTAATGCTGTATCAGCAACTCAAGAATCTCTAACTACACCACCAGCACATGCGCATCCATTACCTCAGCACCCTTACCTGGCTTTGCCTCAGTCCATCCAGCAACTTCAGGTTGGTTGAGAAAGGGAGAGCCAGGGGTTAAGGGCCAGCCAACCCCAGAGTTCTGCAAGCAGGCCACTTCAACAGAGGAAAGAAGAATGGACTGTGGAAAGCAAAATCCTGGTGTATGCAACAGCATGAATAGGAGGCATGACTAAGAGTGAAGGACACTATGGGACCCACTGTGGTAGTATGCTATCAGACATATCCTCCTCCACCTGGTATTGGTGTGCTTGGGCAGCAGAGACATAGATATAGAAATGTCAGTCCCAAAAGCAGACAGAACTTCTGGGTAAACTGTATTATACTGTAAAGACTGCTTTGTTTCTGTATCTCATCCCATAATTACAAAAGCGCTTGTGCAGCAAATGAGAGGATTGAATGATCTGTTCACATTTTTCCCAATCACAATTTGTTAAAACATGATGTCAAGGTAACAGCAAACATGGCAATAGTAACCACCTGTGAGGCATTCTAACCTACTCACTAACTGTAAATACCTGCTGGTTTGTGTCCATTTTTATACCAAATCAGAGGCTAGCTGTTCACCACAAAACATATCAAACATTTGAGCATTCTGGGAATATTCCCTTGACCAAAGAAATACAATAGCTTTACATTTCATACCTCTGCCATACATCGTTTTCATTTTCCCTATTCCTGTTCCTGAAACCATACTCACAATCCAAGACACCACTTTCTCTTGTCCAAGCACTTGGTTTGTATATTACTGTGATATAATTATTATATATAAATATATATTTTAAGAATAAAATCAAATTGTTTTGGAAAAAAAACATTGAAGGGCCAAAAGGATTTAGATGACTCACTAATTTGTCAAAAATACTGTATAATATCATTGTGTTTACTGTTCAGGTGTCATTTAAGTACCTTTTTTAAAAGTTCTCATTGTTTTCAGCAACTTACCTTTTTAAAGAAATTCAAAATGCCCCCAAATTGTTTAAAAAAAAAAAAAAAGCTGAGGTATCTGGAATGTCATAGATTAAATAATTTTAGTGCAATTACAGCAATTATATAAGACTGGAAATAAATAAAATGTAACCAGTACAAATATTTTAACAAGTCCAACCGCTTACAAATAGGTAACTGAGTTACAGCAGTATGATGAAGCTGCAGTTCGCAGCCCTGATTTTGATGTCCTGCCCTTGAACCCTTACTTAAGCCATTCGGCTCACTGATGTTCACAGAACCTGTATGTCTGTTGTAGACAAAACCCTACATATTTCCCATATTTAACTTATTTTAATGATAAAAATGTATTTGCGTGTTTTTTGTTTGTTTTTTTATTTGTTTGTTTGTATTTTGTTTTTGAATGTGCCTCATTTAGATTCACTGTCTTTTGTTTTTCATTTTTAAGTCAAGTCTACATGTCACATCTGGCATCAAGCACTTATCAATGTATAAATGTAAAATTTCTTCTACCCTGGATGACACTGTATTCTGTGCTTTTTTTAATTATGTGTGATTTTTGAGAAAAGTGTTGTCCTGTTTTCATGTATTTAAACCCACCTCTGACATCTTCACCTGTTCCCCTCTTCAAAGCCTTTTCTCTCATTTTATCAACGTGTATTAAATTCAGTGATCTTTGTGTTTTCTGTTCATAATTTGAAAAAGAAACAAAGATTCAACAAGACTTGTGTCATTGTTGTCACACTCTGTTTTGAAATGGATTCATGATGTTACAACACTAATATACATGAAAGACAATGGGTGCAAATGCAAAATGAAAAAAAAAATAAAAAGGATGTTGCTTTTTGGACAATTGGTCAGTTTCTTCAGTTTCTTCTTATAATTGTGGTATTCTTCCTATAATTTATAACTGCTCCATTTAAGTTCTGTTTTTAAAAAAAGAGTTTGTGATACTTTGCAACACATCTACTGATGCGAACAAGAGCGTTAAAAATATCTGAAATAACAAGCCAATGTTTCACACCTACTGCTTCCAGTTAGTTGGAATGTGCCCTTGATTTGAACAAACAACTCAACAATTACCGAATGTGGGAATGTTGCTAACCTACCACAGGGCAGCATTCCTCATTAGGCAGTGTTACGACACTAGAACTTTAAGCAGATCCTGAAGCCCTGAGTCAGGTTAGCTCAGAGAGACCTGACACACTGACATACTTTGTCTCAGACCTACTTATGCATGTTCACTTTCCTGATGTAACACTGGCCTAGTTACTCAACCTACTGCTAAAACCCAGCAGCAGAATGGAAGAAAATCAATCTCTCGCTCTCTCTCTCTCTCTCTCTCTCTCTCTCTCTCTCTCAAAATTACATGCACATTGAGTTTGCTGTTCAGTACCCAAAAGTCATAACTAATCAAACACAACAACACACCATAACACTTTGCATTTCCTTCAAAGGGAAAGAAAATAAAGTGGATGAATAGAATGTAGCAGCATGAATCACTGCGTCGTCTTCTCTTTTTTTGTCACTTACACTTGTCCATAATGTTTTACAGCAATGTGGCTCTATAGAAACCAGTACTGTGGAATCAATAACATATCAGAATGAGCACATTTATATAAACTTGTGATTTGTGTCTTGTGCAGCCAGCATTAGTGTCAGAGCCATGCTGTTATAGGAAATTAATGCACACCTTCTGACTAATCAGATTTAATAATTCAACAGCGCTGTGGTTTATGTGCTTGCTGCTTCAGTGCCTTTGCTGTATAGTTTTACAGTAAAGTTAATTATACTATATACTTTACTATAGTCACAGCAATTGTACAGTAGTTTAACAGTAAGGTCATTTGACACTGTATAAATATTTACACAGTACTGTACATGTTTTTCCATAAAAGTATTATATTTGGTTGTACACAGTATTTTATTGTAGAAATGACAGAAAGTATTTACAGTGTATTCAGCAAGCAGGGAAAACGAGTGAAGGACATCAGACCATAATGTTCAAGTGCATAATCTTGATAAATAACCCCAAGTTCCCTAGTTATGAGGACCTGGGGAAAATTTTTTAATTAAATTTAAAAAAGACCTAGCTTAGGACTCCATTTCTTGGCCTTAGCTGTCATATTTTGCAAAAGCCTTACCAACAGGTGCCTAAAAACAGAGGGGAAAAAAAAGAAGCAACTGTCCATGATATATATAACTACTGGGAATATTATGTAAACTGGGCTAAAAAGAAGGATAGTCGTGCCTAAAAGCAGACAGGCCATGTCTGGAACTGAAATAAGTCTGGGAGTGAGGGACAGAGAAAGAGAAAGAGATCTCCCACTGTGACATACAGCTTTTCTCAAATCATTTACTGACTGCATTTAGAAGGAAGCCATTTTTAAAAAAAGGATACGTGCATGTGAAAAGGACTGTTTGTACATAAAAAAAGTAAATGTGCTAAATAAATATGTCAGTGTCTTTCTTCCACATAACAAAAACACACAGAACCACAAAGTACCCTCTTTGTTCCCTTATTCAATACCTAGGGTATTATGAGTTTTGGCCATGCCACAGGATTCGTGCAGCACTGACAAGGTGACATTTCCTAATGACGAAGACAGCAACAGCAGCACTTTTTTATCCCACTCGGATTTAATCCGTGTGGACAGGAGTCTGCATAAACAGGTCAGTAGAAAAGTAGGTCAACACAGAAGGGAGGGACCGTGGGATGGGACGGATGGAGGGTGAGTGGAAGCTAGAGAGGTTGTTCATTGTAAAAGAGGCTTCTGTGAAAGAACAGTTCGAGCACAGCAAGCGAACACAGAGCTCTCACATTACCTGGCTTGTTCCACTGAGCTTGTGGTTGTAGGTCAGAGGAGCAGGCCAGTGCTGGAGGACAGAGGCAGACAGAGACAGGAAGAAATTGAGTGAAATGTGCATAAAGAGCCTACAGTGTGAGCTTCATCTGTAATGCACTGACATTCCTTACGCTGTTCAAAAGAAGCCACAGCATTGCTGTCATTTCCAATAAAGCAGCAACTGACAAAATTCAGAGAGACAACATTTGAGCTTGGAGAATTAAAACAAGACCTGTCACTGTTTTACACGATTTGGTAAGGAGATAACAGACAGTAATCCTACAGATAATTGTTTGATTACTGTGTTATTATCTGCCCTTGTTCTGTGCACATGTATATGTAAATGTGATCACAATGCAGCTGGTATTAATCTGTTTTACTCCAAAACCACTGATTCCTACATCATTAACAGACTATTCTGTTTACTGTAATAGTTACCCTAAAAGATGGAAAGGTCTATATAAATATTTGATAGAACTACTGCATCTGGAGACCTTTAAAGAAAGACAAAATTTTGCAAGTATGTGTGTGTTTTCTGAGACACATGGACATCAATCATACACTAACTACACACTGAGCACCATTTACAAAAGCAGTGCCAAGCAACCCTCCTTTGTGCTTTCTTTTTGGACATACTGTGTGTGTGTGTGTGTGTGTGTGTGTGTGTGTGTGTGTGTGTGTGTGCGCGCACGCGCACCAGGGACGAAGATCCCCTAGAGAGACTGCAATATTTTGAAACTCGTCAGAGCTAGCCAGAACTGCTGTCATGTCTGTTCCAAGCCCACTATAAACCCAACTGGCACTGATTCTCACTTGGAGCTGTCACCTAAACATCACTCTGAGTGAAGTTAACACTGGCCTGCAAACCAATACCACTGAAGTTCACTGGATAACTAAAGTAACAATGCCTGTTGAATCTGTTGTAATGCGTATATCTGTCATCAATCCATATGATATGGTTTTCTTTACTGTAAACATTTATATTTAAAGAGGTCTTGGCACATAAGTTAGAGCTCAAAGAAACTATTTTATTCCATTACAAGCCAACGTGAGTGGTTTTGATTGTACTGTTTTGAAACAATGTTGCCGAAAAAATGTGGATGAGCTTCAAAAATCTGTCACATCTCACATATTGTGCTCGTTCTGTGAATTTCAGCCCGTTTCAGCTTTGGATAAGGAACTGTCTGGGCCAAGTTTGTAATAATTCAATGGGCACAATAAATGTTCTTGTGCCCAGTTTACCCTGTATAGTCTCCAAATCCGCCATGATAAAAGGAATGAATAAATGAATAAATTAATATTGTTTTGCAACACTTGGTCTTTCCCAGGCTTTCCTAAGGGAATTTTTACCAGGTGCCACAAGAACATTGTGTTACTATAATGAACATGTCCATCTTGAATTTGAACGAGGTATAAAATAGCATGTGCAGAATGTCCTAGCAATCGGTAATAAACTCTTCCATTTGTCAGATCTTAGTATGTTTAAATGGAATTACAAATTACCCAAGCCTGTCTTTACTAAAGGTCAATACACCATACAGAATTTTGCATTTGTACATATCTTTACTCCAAAAAACTAAGAGAGCATTTGTCTTGCTTCAGTTATTTGTCAATTCAGACTCTGAACTGCAAGGGGAGCTTTTATCTCTCTTTGTGCCTAAATAAACGTTTTACTCAAAACTGGTTCTTTCACTGGCATCAAATACAGCAAACATACCTACAGAGAGCAGCCTATGGCTCAGAAAGTAGATTAGTTGAAAACAACATTTTCCAATTATGCAACTGTCTCTTACTTGAAAGTAGGTCAGAAAATACAAGAAGTAGTGACAAGGGCAATGGGAGGACACAATGAGAACAAGAATTAGAGAGAGAGAGAGAGAGAGAGAGAGAGAGAGAGAGAGAGAGAGAGAGAGAAAATGGAGGAGGGACTGAACGAGGTACAGCAAGTTGAAATATGGCAGTAGTTTAAATATCAAAGAAAAATACAAAGAAGTACAGTATGCTATCTCTTCCTGTCTTCCTGTTGCTTTCTTCCTTTTCTCTCTCAGCTGGTCACAGGTGGCCCATGCCGCAGGTTGACCACTTCATCATACCTGCAATTTTATCTAAGATTCAGTGCTTAGAGTGGATTTAAGAGTTAACTTTAATGCAGTAGATTTCTAAAAATATCAAGTGAATTGCAACCCTCACGTAATACCAAGACACAACCAAGACTTTTAATGATCAGTGCCAGTAAATACAGGTATAGCCTGTAGCTTCTGAGAATTACTCCTTTACAAAATAGTCTTGATAGGCTTGTAAGATTTGTAAGACATGAACCTGAAAGAGTTGTTCAGAAAAATGTGTTATTAAAGTTCTCAGAGCTATTCTCAGAAAGGTTAATCCTTGGAGCATGAATCATGAAGTGTGACAGCAACATAAATCAGATCAACCGCACCCCATTACTGTAATCAGTCAATCAGTAAAAATGCACAAGAAATCGGCATTTTAATGAGTAGACAATATATTTGACATCAGTTTCTCCATTCAGTTACAGCTGCTTCATATTTACTAACAGCTGTAACAGCGGTGTTCAAGATTAAACTTGTTCAAGTGATGACGTTAAAATGGAAGTGAAGCTGTGAAGAAAGTCAACACCTGAAGCTCTACCTAATTCCTAGTTAACATTATATAAATTGCCATTTCTCTCTTTCTCTACTAGTGACAAAGTTTCTACACCCACCACGTCCCTGTTTCCTCCCTAATCAACAATTCCTAACAAAGAGTCTTTAATAGGAGACCTGGCAAACAAGCAGTCTAATATAGTTACTCCAGATGGACCAGAACCCTACACACCTCAGGCTAAAATTATAGTCAAGTCAAGTTTATTTTTATAGCACTTTTAACAACAGACATTGTCTCAAAGCAGCTTCACAGAAATTTAAACACTTGAAACATGAGCAAATTTAATCCCTAATTTATCCCCAATGAGCAAGCCTGTGGCGACGGTGGCAAGGAAAACTCCTTCAGATGACATGAGGAAGAAACCTCGAGAGGAACCAGACTCAAAAGGGAACCCATCCTCATTTGGGTGATAACAGAT
>JAODTV010000013.1:18334192-18345213 GCA_025399955.1 Galeichthys feliceps
GGTGTGGAAAAGGCCGTTTTCTCTCAGGATAGAGGAGTCAAGGGGATCTGCCAATATCCCTTTGTCAAATCCAGTGTTGAATAAAATCCAGCAGCGCCTAACCAATCAAGAAACTCCTCAATGTGAGGCATTGGGTATGCATCAAATTTAGACACTGCTTTGACTTTCCTGTAGTCCACACAGAACCGGACTGACCTGTCGGCCTTGGGAACCAGGACCACTGGGCTGCTTCGGTCACTGTGGGACTCCTCGATAATGCCTTGAATGGCCTTGAATTCGTCCTGAACCACCATTTTCTTGTGTTTGGGTAAGCGGTAGGGCTGGCTACGCACCACCACTCCTGGGGGTGTTTCAATGTGGTGTTCTATGAGGTGGGTGCGACCGGGCAGGGGTGAGAACACATTGGAAAACTCCTCTTGCAACCTGGCAACCTCCTGTGAGTTGGGCCGGTGAGAGGTGGTCTCCACAGGGGACCAGAGCAGTTTTAGTAGTTAATTTTTGGACCTCCGGCCCCAGCTCCACCTTCTCCGGAACTACCGATGCCAACGCCACGGGGACCCCTCGTTCCAATGTTTTAGGGGGTTGAGGTGATATATTTGCAGAGCCCCACCCCTATCCATTCGCCTCACCTCATTGTCAATGTCCCTGACTTGCCATATGACCTCGAAGGGCCCTTGCCACTTGGCGACTAATTTGGAGCTTGAAGTGGACAATAATATGATAACTTTATCTCCCAGGTTGAACTCTCTAAGGCGCATGCTCCTGTTGTACAGCCGGGCTTGACGTTCTTGTGCCTGCCGCAAATTCTCTTGGGTTAAGTGTATGAGGGTGTGGAGCTTTGTGTGCAGGTCGAGAACGTATTGAATTTCATTTTTACTCATTAAAGGTCCCTCCTCCCAATTTTCCTGGAGCATGTCCAAAATGCCACGAGGCTTTCACCCATATAATAATTTGAATGCTGAGAACCCTGTGGAGGCTCGCGGGACCTCTTGTACTGCAAATAACAGGGGCTCGAGCCATTTATCCCAATTTTGTGCGTCCTTGCTTACAAACTTTCAAATTAGATTTTTAGTGTTTGATTAAATTGTTCCACCAAGCCATCTGTTTGTGAGTGATAAATGCTGGTGCGGATGGATTTAATTCCTAATAACCCATACAGCTTGCGAAGTGTTCATGACATGAAGGTAGTGCCTTAGTCAGTCAGAATTTCTTTTGGAATCCTAACTCGGGAGCTAACGTGGAAGAGTGCCTCCACAATACTGCATGCTGAAATATTGCGGAGAGGAACTGTTTCCAGATATCACGTTGCATAGTCCACCAGAACTAAAATAAAGTGATATCCTCATGCTGACTGATCTAATGGCCCGACAAGATCCATGCCAATTCTTTCAAAGGGGGTCTCGATTAGAAGGAGAGGGCGCAAAGGCACTTTTGGAGTGGCCATGGGATTTACTAGTTGGCATTCGCAGCATGCCGCACACCACCGACGAACATCCCCACGAATCCCTGGCCAACAGAACCGGGCCATTATTCGGGCTAGTGTCTTATCTTGTCCTAAGTGTCAGGCCATTGGATTAAAGTGAGCTGCATGGAATACGAGTTCCCAACTGCTCTTTGGGATTAACAACTGGGTTATCTGTTCACCAGTTTGAGTGTCCTGCGTCACTCGATACAGCCTATCTTTAATAATAGCAAAGTACGGGAAGGAGGGTGTCATATTTGGCTGGAGAGTTTGATCATTGATTACTCTCACTTGGTCAAACGCATGACGCAGTCTCATCTCGCAACTGCTCTAATGGGAAATCCTTGAGGGAATCCCCTAGAGAGGGAGAAGGGGCAAGCTGCTCCTCACTCCTCGTATCGCCCTGAAGCGGTGCTGATGTGGACGGCTCTGTGACAGCTTCCCCAGTCAATGCCACACCGGGATCCCCCCATGACGTATTATCGCAGGACCCACCCCCTACTATACGCTCCATTAATTCTCTAAACCCCGGCCAATCAGTCCCCAGGATCAGCGGGTGGGCAAGATGTGGGTTAACCACTGTCTTTACGCTATGCTTTTCTCCCCAAAATAGAATGTGGATGGACACTAGTGGATAATTGTGAACATCCCCATGCACACACAGAAGCTTCAGCACTTCTGCTCTCCCCAATGCCTCACCTTGCACCAGGCTTTGTGGATTGAGGTCTGATTACAGCCAGAATCCACCAACACGTGATACGTATCCCCTTGAACACTCAAAAGTATACGATACATTCTGGCCCGATTGGGGGCGGTCTCTGGCACGTCGGGGACCTGGACCACCGCTCCCACCTCCATTGCGGAAAACTAACCCTGGAGATGCCTGGGGTTCCCAACAGTGCCAGCACACCGGCCCAGGCTTCACCTTTGCACTGGCATTATGGGCGTCACTCACCTGGGGGAGAGACACAAACACAGAAAGGACACAGATGGGAAGACACCATGGATGCGGCAGGCTGGATGGGGGGGGCCAGCCCCACCTCCACAGTGGGGGAATGGGGCGGGGATGAGAAGGAGAAGGAGAGAGAAAGAGAGAAGAGGCGAAGTGTCAGAACTGCCGCCAGATGGTCCTCCGCCAGCTCAATGGCTTGATCCAGCGACGCCAGGTGGTGACACTGGACCCACTCTGCTATTCTTTCCAGAAGCCGCGTGATGAACTGCTCCAGTGTCACCAGGTCGATGATCCCATTGGCGTCACGGTCGTCCGCCCTCAGCCACCACCGGCAGGAATCCCAGAGCTGTTGGCCGAACACAAACGACCAACTGACCTCCTCCAAAGTCAGCATCCGGAAGAGCTGGTGATGTTGTTCTGGGAAGCAGCTGACACGCTGCAGAATGGCTCGCTTCAGGTTCTCGTAAACGAGTCGGCTGTCGGCGGGGAGCTGCTGCATGTCGAGCTGCACCTCCCCAGTCAGTAGTGGTAGTAGGCACGATGCGCACTGCTCAACCGGCCACCCCCACACTTCGGCCACTTGCTCAAAGAGCACGATGAAGGCTTCTGGATCGTTGTGCGGCCCCATCTTGGTAAGGGTGACGTGGGGAGGGTCTGTTGCAGTGGCGGTCGAGAACCCCGCCAACATGTGCAGTTGCCGGAACGCCTGTCAATCTTCCTGCTGAGCCAGCATCAAGGCTTCAAACCGTTGTTCCTGCTCCATCCGGAGGGCGATCAGTGCTTTGTGCTGGTTCTGTTGGGCAGTAGCGAGGGCATGGATCAAGTCTTTAAATGCGGAGGACTCCATCGGTGGTTCTCGTCAGGATCCCGGCTTTTGGCACCACTGTAATATTTCCCTGACGTGGGTGGAATACTGAAGCGTGGCAGACGGGAGATGATGTTCACACAACTTTATTTTATCAATTTTGCTTTTCAGCTTTACTTCGCATGTTTGCGCGCGCACACACACGTATTCTCAATGGGAGAGCTCCCCTCTCGTCGCTCTCTCCCTCCTTTTCTATCCGACATTTTCACTGCAAAACACAAACAATATTAATCGACAATAGGTGTACTGAATTTGCCACTCACCTTCCCTGACCCCGCCCTCCATTCACAAACCAACACTTGGCCACATGCCCATACAGCAATTCAAACAGGGAAAACCTGGGGGAGGCTTCCAGGACCTCGCGCACTGCAAACAACAGAGGGTCGGAGCCACCTGTCCCAGTTTTTAGCATCCCTGTGAACAAACTTACGAATCATGTTTTTAAGTGTTTGGTTAAATCATTTGACTAGCCCATCTGTTTGCAGATGATAAACACTAGTACGACTCGATTTAATCCCCAATAACGTGTACAATTCACGCAGTGTGCGTGACAAAAATAGTGCCTCAATCAGTCAGGATTTCTTTCAGAATCCCAACTTGGGAGGTAATGATACTCTTTAAAAAAGCCATAAAAATCTTTGATAGAAAGGCATTTTCATTTCATCACTGTAACACCTTGGAAAGACACAATCTTTTGAGCTTTGAGAATTTTACAAATATTAAATATGCATGCTTTATATATAAGGCTTTACATGGGCTTGCCCCAGCCCTGTTAAATGATGTTTTTTTTAAAGGGTTGATAGTGGCGGTAGCACAAGGGGCTCTACTAAAGGGGACAGTATAGTACCATTAAGGGAAGTCATGGCCTAATGGTTAGAGAAAGAGCTTTGGGACCAGAAGGACCAGCAGGAATGGCTGAAGTGCCCTTGAGCAAGGCACCTAACCCCCAAATGCTCCGGCAAGAGTGGTGGCGTACCTTGTGTCTGATTAGCCAAAGAAAAGCTGATGATGTGATCATCAGTTCGAGTGTGACCCGCACAAGAAGAAGAAGATGACGACATCCTCCGTGATATGCTAGGAAGGTACGTTATCACATACATTGATGACATTCTCATCTACTCCCCCAATGAGGTCACTCACCGTCAACATGTCACCTCAGTGCTCGCCAGGATCCTTGAGAACCAACTTTATGTTAAGGCAGAGAAGTGTGAGTTTCATGTGGCTCGGATTTCTTTCCTGGGGTACATTATCAGTGCTGAAGGGGTAAGCATGGATGAAAATAAGGTCACAGCAGTCACTTCCTGACCTACACCCTCCACCATTAAGGAGTTACAATGTTTCCTGGGGTTCGCAAACTTCTACTGTAAATTCATCAGAGGGTTTAGTACCATCGCAGCTCCTCTAACGTCCCTACTGAAAAAGGGACCTAGATGCCTACAGTGGAACCAAGCTGCAGAGGAGGCTTTCAAGCATCTTAAGGCCACTTTCACCTCAGTCCCCATCCTCCGACACCCCGATCCCACCAAACCTTTCATCATAGAAGTGGATGCTTCAGAAACTGGAGTAGGAGGAGCATTATCCCAGCACTTTGGAGAAAAATCTAAGCTGCACCCCATAGCCTTCTTTTCCAAAAAAATGTCACTGGCTGAACAAAATTATGACAATCGGCAACAGAGAACTTCTTGCTATCAAGCTAGCCCTGGAGGATTGGTGACCTTGGCTAGAGGGTGCCAACCACCCTTTCAGTATTCTTACGGACCATAAAAATCTAGAGTACCTCAAGACTGCCAAATGATTGACTCCCCGTCAGGCCAGATGAGCGCTGTTCTTCACTCCTTTTCAGTTCACCATCTCCTATCGTCCTGGTTATAAGAATACTAAGGCTGACACCCTTTCCTGACTTCATGCAAATTCCAGCACTCGCAGTGAACCTATGCCTATCTTAACCCCCAAACTGTTTGTCAATGCTATTACCTGGGAGATAGATAAGGCCATAGCCCAGGCCCAGCCCTGCAACCTCCCAGACACCTGCCTTCCGGGTCTCACAATATGTACCTCCGCAGTTCCGAGGACAGCTCATCACCTGGGCCCATTCATCCCCAGCGACAGGACACCCAGGTAGTCAGCGAATGCATCAGCTCTTGCGAAATAAATATTGGTGGGAGAATATGATAACTGATATCAACCAGTTTGTTTCCTCCTGTTCCACCTGTGCCCAAGCGAAGGTGCCTGGAGCTCCACCCACTGGCAAACTTTGCCCTCTGCCTACACCCCAAAGGCCATGGTCTCACATTGCCCTAGACTTTATCGCCCACCTACCCAAGTCACAGAACAATGAACATACTGTAATTATAGTAACCAGCAATTGATTCTCCAAGGCAATCAAGCTCATTCCCCTGCCCCAATTATCTACTGCACTTGAGACCGCGGAACTCCTCTTCTCCCACATCTTCAGGTACTACAGCATCCCAGAGGACATGGTTAGTGACAGAGGTCCTCAGTTCACATCCAGGGTATGGACTGGCTTCATGAATAAACTTGGGGTCTCAGTAAGTTTGACCTCGGGATACCATCTGCAATCCAATGGCCAGGTGGAACGGGCCAGTCAAGAGATCAGGTGTTTCTTGAGAGTATATTGTATAGAAAAATCCCAAAGACTGGTCATGATTCCTCCCGTGGGCCGAGTACGCCCAAAATTCGATCAAGCACTCAGTCACACAGTTCACACCTTTACAGTGTATCTTTGGTTATCAGCCCCCACTGTTTCTGTGGAATGACTTACCCACACAGACTCTGGCCATTGACTCCTGGTTCTGGTGGAGTGAGCAGGTTTGGGAGGGAGTTCACCAGCGCCTAGAACAGGTAACCAGCAGGTACAAGTGCTATGCGGACAAACACGGAGGGGACACACCTGTGTACTCACCCAGTGACCAGGTTTGGGTGTCCACCAAAGACCTACCTAACCCCGGTACATGCCGTAAGCTCCAAGTGTGTTACATTGGCCCTTTCAAGATACTCAGCAGAATCAATGAGGTGTCCAACTTCCTCCATGTTGCTGCATAGTGCCCATCTTCCATGTATCATGCCTCAAACCCACCATCCAAGGTCCGCTAGCCACCAACACACCAGCCAAAGAACCTACTCTAGACCTAGAGTCAGCAGGAGAAACCATCTACCAAGTCCACAAGATCCTTAACTCCCGTTGCAGACAGGGTGGCCTGGAATATCTGGTGGACTGGGAGGGGTACCGCCCAGAGGAATAAAGCTGAGTACCCGCGAAGGACATCCTGGACCCGCTCCTTACACAGAAGTTTCACAGCCAACATCCCGAAAAGCCAGCTCCCAGGAAAAGAGGTAGCCCTAGGAAGGAGATTACTCCCAGAGTGAGTGCCTCGGGAGGGGGGGGTTCTGTCAGTAACATGGCCAAACATGGCCACGATGGACTACAATTCCCAAGCGCCACAGCGCCCCTCCTCGGCTGAGTACTGACGACACACCGGTTCCTAGTTTCCCACTAATCAGCACGCCTATATAAACACAACTCTGACAGACAGACTTTGTGAAGTATCGCTTAGCGTTCTACACCAGATCATACCGAGCCGTTTACTCCTGTGTTAGTTTCCCATGTTTCTGACCTTGTTTCTGTTTGTTTCCAACCTCAATTTTTGTGTACCCTCTAATATTACGTTCGCACATCAGTTGACCCTTACCTGACTTTGACTACGACTTCCAGATCACGATTTGGATTTGGCTGCCAGTTTGCAATGCACCTGCTCTCCCCTGCGCATGCATCAGTAAGTGCCTGCACCTACACTGTTGAGTATTAATTACCTGTTTCTTGTTCAGTTAACTAATAATAGTAACTTGTGGTACACATATGTTACTTGCATCATAAAATATTCAAATGTTACAGTAGTCCTAAATTGTAAATGAGGAATTTAAAAAAAGTAGGGGGTAGCAGAAAATTCATAATGTCCATTGGGTTGTTTGCCCAAAAAGTTTTGGAAGCCCTGCAATAATAAGTATAAAATAATCTTTAATAATGGTGGATTTCTTGTTAAAATGTAAAACTCTATGCACCCAAGACACCACTTTGAACATTATGTACAGTATAGTCCTATGTAAAATACACTGATACATTTTTATACACATTATGTAATGCAGTAATTTCTTCCTTTATCCTCAGTAGTTACTTTATTCTGGTCAGGATCAGGGTCAGCCGGAGTCTGGATGGGACACGAATGCATTACAGGGCACCATGCACACACTCAAACACACTCATTTACACATAGGGACACTTTAGTGTAGCCAGTCCACCTACTGGCAGGTTTTTAGGAGGTGGTGGGAAACCGGAGAACCCAGAGGAATCCCACACAAACACTGGGGAGAGCACACACAAACTCTGTACAGAGAGTAAGTAAGAGCTCAGGAGTCTGTGCGAGTTAAGATACGAGTCAGATGGGAGACAGTTAATGGTTGATGCAGCACATTTGCCCTTTTTAAATATAAAACTTAAAGTAAAGATCTAAGTTTTATGTTACTGCACACTGACTGTGCCAAAGAGAACGAGCACGAACAATAAATAAAGTCTCAGTTGTGTTCTTATCCTGAGTCTGCTGTGTTCTCTGAGCAGTTTACAATTACAAACTTGATCTGTATTTATATAAACACTCATTTATCACTAATCTATGTAAATAATTGAGTTTTTAAATGGTCTTCAGTCTGGAATTTTATAGCTGATTATTATTTAGCCAGATTTACAGTGCAGCACCTTTACTGCTGCTGCTCTTTGAGATGTTTACACCAACATTTATTTACTATGATAAAGATCCAGACTATTTGTGCAGCATTTATAACTTGTTTATTTACTCATTTCCATTCCTGGCAGTTAGGCGCTATAGAGGGACGACCTGAAAGAGAAAAGCAGAGTTGTTACTCTACACAGTGTGTGTGTGTGTGTGTGTGTGTGTGTGTGTGTGTGTGTGTGTGTGTGTGTGTGTGTTTCACAGTACACAGGTAGACAATGTGTGTTCAGTAGGAGTGTACAGATAAGATATTTTTATATACCAATAATTGTAAAATCTTTTTATCATGGTGTATATAATATTATCGCAAAACTGTATCACCATTGCACTATTCTAGATCATATTATTGCATTCAAAAGTATCATCACTCCACACATAGATCAAGCTCCATAGGTAGTGGGCAACAAGCTCATTCTGTAAGACATTATAAGGACACTGTGACTCATGCTGTGGCTGGACCCTCTGTGTGTCCATCTGCTGACTCTGCCAGGGCTTGGTAGGCCGGCTGCTCCGTCCTCTGCTCTGTCCGGGTGAGGTGTGGCTTGTGCTCTTTCCTGCTCTTCGACAGAGCTACATACAGTATAACGGTGGTGGAGGTGTACAGGTATACAGTATAAGGGCGGTGGTGTAGTGGTTAGCGCTGTTGCCTCACAGCAAGAAGGTCCTGGGTTTGAGCCCCGGGGCCGGCGGAGGCCTTTCTGTGTGGAGTTTGTATGTTCTCCCCGTGTCTGAGTGGGTTTCCTCTGGGTGCTCCGGTTTCCCCCACAAGTTCAAAGACATGCGGTTAGGTTAATATGGGGTGGCCTTGGGCTGAGGTGCCCTTGAGCAAGGCACCTAACCCCCAGCTGCTCCCCGGGCACTTTAGTGTGGCTGCCCACTGCTCTGGTGCATGTGTGTTCATTGCTTCAGTGGGTTAAATGCAGAGGATGAATTTCGCTGTGCATGTGACAAATAAAGGTTAGTTTAAGTTTTTAAGTTTAACAGCCTCCTGCCCACCATCTTGCCATTCATTTCTTTAATGGCCGGTGTGGCTTCTGAGGTAGATGGATGTGATGTAGCCAAAGCCTCTGGAACGACCGTTCTCCATCATCACCTGTAGGGCACAGCAAGGAGATACAGAAAGCAAAGAATGAGTATTCCACACATGCTAAAATCTAAACAGAACAGCTATGTCTCACAGTATCAGGGTACTGGTATTGTACCTCCCCATCGTCTATATATAAGTCTTTTATGTTAAAGGCAATTTCAGGTAGCAGCTATTTAAAATACAGTATATGAAATAAACACCCAACTGCACACTCCTCTCCTTGTGCTGCAAGAGCACACTGGTTTTGACATAATAGAGCGATTAAGGGGAAGTGAACACTGGTTATTGAGGGGAAGAAAATGTAAGGATTAGTAGCTGACCTTTGTACTGTATGATGTCCCCAAATGGGAGGAACTCCTTGTATAGGTGCTTGTCATACACGTCCAGTCTAGGCTCCTAATGAAGAGTTCAACTTTCTACAGAACAGAGGGTAAAGAGAGCATGCAGTGTGCTAATTAAACCAAAAGCAAAAAATGTGAGACAGCATCATACAGCTGTGCAAGACCTGAACCAAAATCATAAACGTAAGCATAAATGACTTTACTGCTGTACCTTGGAGTTCTTGCTGTGGCATCACTTGTCCTTCTGCTCCCTGATGTCCTTAACCTTCTCCTTCTGCTCTTCTACCTCCTCATTCTGCTCCATCTCCTCTACACCTGCAATCTGCTCCATCTGCTTCACGTTCTCCTCAAATTGCTCGTCCTGCTCCATGTCTTCCTCAGTCTGCTTCTTCTGTTTCTCTGCCTCCTCCAGCTTAGTATCCTCTATGTCCATAATCTCACTCCATGTGAGAGTTGTAGTAGTTGAGGGTGAGGATCAATCAGCCTCCTCTGCCTCCATAATCTCACCCCATGTGAGTGTGGGTTGAGGCTCAGGTTCTGACACAGGTGGTGATGTTAATCCAGGTGCCACATGTTCATCTGGACAAATTGCAGGACAAGGAGATAAAATGGAGTTTTAATACAGAGAAAAGTGCACAAACACTACAATGTTAATTAACATGCAAAATAATCAACAGATTCAGAAATATTACAGCCTAATGCAAAAGTTTACCAAATCTTATATGTCTCATTAACACCACTAAAAAACAAGGGGTTGGATCCCAACTGCATCATCATAGGGCATCACACACCCATTCATACCAAAGGGCAATTTAGAGTCACCAGTCATGTTTTTGAGAACCCAGAGAACCTGGAGACAGCTCATGGACACTGGGAGAACATGTGAAAATTCACATGGCTATTAACCTGAGCTCACCTGACCCATCCTGACATTACATCCTGATCCTCACTTGACATTACAGTAAATGTTTTACACTAACTATATGTAACCATACTATGTTTATGTTCACAACCTCACAAAATCACACAATGTGCCAAGAATGAAATATTCAAAATATTTTGCCCAGGGGTATTTCAAGGACTTTACCATATGAGGGGCTCAAACCAAAGAGGCTTCACTCAAATTTCTATTTCAAGCTGTCTAAATGCCCTAAAATATTTTCACATTGATGTTTTCATGGCCTATCTGAGTGAATATCAGGATTAGCTGATTTTCTCAGAATAACAGTGTGACTTCATCAAGCGAATAATTTTAAATTATTGGGTTTCTCCTCTCTCCACGCTGGTTTTGTCAGATTGATGTTACTACAGTCAGTTACCCGGACAGGAAAGGTCTGCTCAGCCACCACTTTCCCTACAGCCTTCCCACCTTCTCTCAAATGAACAAAAATTAGGGAAAGAAATCATCTCATTATCCGTAACCGCTTATCCTGAGCAGGGTCACAGGCAAGCTGGAGCCTATCCCAGCTGACTATGGGCAAAAGGCAGGGTACACCCTGGACAAGTCAC
>JAODTV010000013.1:19299399-19309821 GCA_025399955.1 Galeichthys feliceps
GTGTGTGTGTGTGTGTGTGTGTGTGTGTGTGAGAGAGAGAGAGAGAGAGAGAGAGAGAGAGAGAGAGAGAGAGAGATTTTGTATTTTGCATGTATATGTGGTTTTCTCTGCTACGGGACTAAAACACTGCAGGTTAGAAGTGTCTGTATTGAGAATGGTCCATTAATTCTCCCCACCACCTTCACCACCACCACCCCCAATCTTGGTTGGATATCTTTGGGTAGTGGACCACCCAAAATGGTCATTATCACTTTGGGTGGTGGTAATGTCCTTTTGAATTGTGTAAAAAAACAAACAAACAAAAAAAAAAACCCTCAGCTACACCCTGTTCAGCATTTTCTATGACTTTCTATCTTTTTCTATACATTTTCTACATCGACTTTGATCTGTTTATATTTGACTTAAAAAACATGTGAACATGACTTAAGGCATTCATTTTTTTTTTTTTTTTAAATCAAGTATTTAACATACTTCTCTGATAAACAGCTCCTTCCCTAGTTGGTATTGGAGCAACACAGTAGAATAACTGAAAGATCCCATTTTTATTATTTTTAATTTTCAAACTAATAGTTGTATCCAAATTGTGTGCTTGTACTTATAAATGACTGAAAAATAGGTTGCTTGTCAAGTTTGGTAGTAAATAAGCTCTGTGAATAAAATGTGTATTCGCCTATTTGTTAAATTGTAAACTGTACATTTCCCCTTTGGACGATGCTCGTAACTGAGAATTGTGCTAATATTGAATGGTGATGCCAAATTACTTATAGACCAAATCCAAAGTAATCTTTCTAATTGGGGACTAAAGGCAGCAGTGTGCTGTCATGAAGTGCAGTACAAGGTTGGACCAATCCTGGACCAGTGATTAAAACAGCAAAACTGCAGTGGACTGCTTTATTGCCTATGAGCAAAAGGATAGCTGACTACTGCAGACAACTGCCAGCAGTAGTGTTTTTTGCCCTACAGCAGCCCAGTAAGCTAATATATTGTGATTAAATACAGTCCAAATGTATAGAATTGACATGCATGGCATTTGAGCTTGGCATTAATGGGCCTATAATGATCATAGTTTGACCATTTTAACTTTTGTTTTACTTAAAAATCTGAGTTTGTTGCTACCTGGTTTGTGCGACAGGCTAAAGTCTGTTCTGCAAAGAAAGACCTTTACAGCCAATATCAAAGTCCATTTACATGAGCATTGGTTTTTCCCTTCTGCCTAGTGTGAGTTACACTGCATAATTCCTGAGCAACTGTAGAGCTTGCCTTGTATAACCCTGGCATGCATGAAACATATTCAAAAGGACCTAAGCTAGATTACGAGAAAAAAGTCAAAGGGGCCTAAGTTTGATTACAAAATAGAGGATATGCAACACTGGCAGGTAAGAGGATAGAGTGTATCTGTGGTAAGAAGTAGATAATCACGGTTATGATTTTTTATTTTTTTTTAACAGCCTGCATGGCTGCCTTTAATGCCTTTGTTATTGTGGAATTTTTTTTTGTATTTCCCTGATAGCAATCCAGTTATGAGCGCTACTTACCGGTTACAGAGAAATCAAATCCAATTACCAGAGACATTGATAGAGCAAATCCCAAAGAAATAGTACAAATGCTGCAAAAATGTGATGCAGAAATCTTTGAAAGAACATCACATGGAAATCCCATGTATCAGGTTTGTGTTAAAACTGTTCTAAGTGTTATAGGTGTACTGTATGTAATGATGTGCGCTGTATGCAAACATTAAGCTGTTAATATAATAATGTTTATAGACACTGAACAGCTCAACTGTGATACAGACGATAGTGGACGTGTCCAAGAGGGTTGAAGTGATCCTTAAGGTATGTAGATCATAGACCAGAACTTTGCATACATACTTTATGATTTCTTTTGTATTAGAAGTATCTGAAAAAGTATAATACGTCTACACTCACCAGCCATTTTATTAGGCACAATTGGCAAAAATTTTTTAAATCTACAACTGTCTAGTTTCAGTGAGTCTGTACCTACTGTAGCCACAGATATCTGTTCTTGGTTGACAGGAGTGGAACTCAATGTGGTCTTCTGTGATAGTAGCCCATCCACCACTAAGTTCGACATGTTGTGCTGTGCATTCTGACATGCTTTTCTGCTCTCCGCGGTTCTAAAGAGTGGTCATTTGAGTTTCCATAGCCTTCCTGTCATCTTGAATCAGTGAAGACCTCTCTCATCGACAAAGTGTTTCTGCCTGCAGAATTCCCACTCACTGGGAGTTTTTTTTTTTTCCACTATTCTGTGTAACCTTTAGAAACTGCTATGCTTGAAAATCCCATGAGATCAGAGGGTTGTTTTTTTAATGAAATACTCAAACTAGACCATCTAGCTTCAACAAGCGTGCCATAAATCACATTCTCCCTCTTCTGATGATTGATGTGAACAGTAACAGAAGGTCTTGATTTGTAACTGCATGATTTTATACATTGTGCTGCTGCCACATGATTGGTTGATTGGCTAATTGCATAAATGGACAGGTGTACATGTGTTCCTAATAAAGTGGCTATATATTATAAGAAATCTAGAGAAGTATGGGGAAACAGTTTAAATTGTTTATTGCAATAGGATCCAGAAGACAGTCTGATTGTCCTGAGTGGCTGTGGGACTTCAGGTCGTATCGCATTTCTCTTGGCGGTAAAAACAAACAAACAAACTAATTCCCAAAGAATTTTCCTCCACATTACAGAATTTCTGTACATTATTATACTTCATTTGTGATGTCATGAGATTTCACTGGTGATTTCTGTTAAAATAATTGTTTATGTCCTCTCATTGGTTGGGCTTTAGAGATCCCTTAATAGGTGGCTTGCTTCTCATCATCAAAAGCAAATCTATTTGTACATCATTGCTGGAGGTGACAAGTGAGTAAACACTGGTTGGTCAATTATTACACTGGATGACAAGTCACACTGCAGTATTTTAGTAGGTTTTTTTTTTTTTTTTTTTTTTAAGAGCCCTGCTGACATCACAAGAAACTGCAGAGGATGATCCCTTACTGGGAGCTCTTACACTGGACAAGGTGAATAGTAGGTAGAGAGACAAAATATTATGTCATAGAGCAAGTATTTGCTTCCTGTTGCAATAAATTGCTCTCATGCCATGTTACAATGTCATACCAAAGAACCAAAACATTGAACAAGGAAATGATACTGTAGTATGTCACTTACAGTATCAGTCAAAAGTTTGAACACACCTTCTAATTCAATGTTTTTCTTTATTTTTATTAATTAAAAGGCACTTCATGTCTTAAATTAATGATGGACGTCGTTTCTTTTTAATTAGTTGAGCGGTTCTTGACATAATATGGATTACTACAGTTGTGGAATCAGGCTATTTACTGTACCTTTATTATTTACTATTTACTGCTTGATCTCAAACACATTAAGAAGGCAAGAAATTGCACTAATTAACAATTGACGAGACACACCTGTAAACCAAAAAGCATTCCAGGTGACTACCTCATGAAGCTGGTTAAGATAATGCCAATAGTGTGCAAAGTGTCATCAAGGTAAACGCTGGCTACTTTGAAGAATCTAAAATATGAAACATATTTTGTTTTGGTTTTTTTTTACACTTTTTTGTTTACCACATAATTCCATATATGTTCCATATGTTATTTCATAGTTTTGATCTCTTCAGTATTGTTCTACAATGTAGAAAATGGTCAAAATACAGAAAATCCTATGAATGAGTAGGGGTGTACAAACTTTTGACTGGTACTGTATGTATATGCAGATTTTTTATAGGTTGAAGGTTCATATATGATGCATGTTCCAATTTATGTATTTATTTATTTAGATAATTTGTTTCTATACTGAGCTACCATTTTAGTAGATACACCTAATACACTGCAATGCATTGTACCACACACTGCATTTATTATCTCCTAAATGTGTATACCTAATGAACTAGAACTTCAGTTTATTACGCAGTGTCATTGTGTGTGGGTTATAAATGTATATTAGTCATCGGAGGTTTACAGATTGGGTAATATTAAAATAGGCAGAGTACTGGAGAAGCAGTCAGCCACTGATGTGTGGCTACAGGAATGAAACATGAGATGATGCAGAAGACATGACCTCATTTGTCCTTGCAGTTGTTTATGTGACTGATACATGTACAGGCCTCATTAAATTACATATAACATACAGATTTTCTTTTTCTTAGCAGGCTCGGAGCCAAATAATGGGCTTAAGACATCCTTCTGTATATAATATGTCCAAGCACAATTTGACCAATTGGTGTGTCCAGACTGATGATCCTCACTCTTGCAAAAACATGCATTATTGCAGTTACTGAATATGCTGTAAGGTGAATAACAGCTGAATATCATGCTTGGAAAAAGGCTAACCTTGTGCTAGTGGATGGCCAGGGGTCTTCCATGAACGTGGACAACAAAAATTGTCTGAAATATAATAAAACAAATATTTGATGCCCATCCCACCTTACAAAACACTTGTGTGCCAAGCCACTCCTCTGGTTCTTTAGTGTGTGTGTGTCCTACATACAGTCACGATGCCATCCATCCATTATCCGTAACTGCTTATCCTGTTCAGGGTCGCGGGCAAGCTGGAGCCTATCCCAGCTGACTATGGGCGAGAGGCAGGGTACCCCCTGGACTAGTCGCCAGATCATCGCAGGGCTGACACATAGAGACAAACAACCATTCACACTCACATTCACACCTACGGTCAATTTAGAGCCTCCAATTAGCCTAACCTGCATGTCTTTGGACTGTGGAGGAAACCAGAGCACCCGGAGGAAACCCACTCAGACACGGGGAGAACATGCAAACTCCACAAAGAAAAGTCCCCGTCGGCCGCTGGGCTCGAACCCAAAACCTTCTTGCTGTGAGGTGACAATGCTAACCACTACACCACTGTGCCGCCCAGTCACGATGCCTATTGTAGCAAATACACTATGGTGGATATGGATATATCAAAATCTGTAAAACCCACTCCACAACTGCTCTCTGCTCTTTGTGCAGGCATGGCACAGATACGGCAGTGAACTCTGCTCCACTGCTCGGTGACCTTCTTGGCCAGTGAGCGTGCATCAGCTTGTCAAATTCATGTCCCGTAATTACTTATTGCTTGTAGCAGGTGGAAGAAAACAGGAGGATGTGAACAGCCTAATAACTGGAATGAACGAGAATGGAGTAGGGAGCAATTTAGTGAATGATCAACATCATAAATCATCTGCTTTAATGATTGTGAAAACAGAATCAATGCAGCAGGTACTGGATAGGAAAGACGCACCACACTATATCATTGTGACCATTTATGAACATCCATGACATGTAACTGTTTACATTGATAAATAAATCCTGTGTTTAATGCTGTCACAGTCCATATACATAATATCCATGGCTAGAAAAAGACATGCCTGTGTTTTGAATTTGTAATGTTTTTGCAGGCTGAGATGATTGTATGGCACCAAGCGTGAGAATACTAATCAGGTATTGTACCTAAATATTCATAGTCATTTATACGTAGTAGTAGTAGCACCTGTATGGCTTTGGAGGAAACAGGCATGTAGCCAAAAATTCTGTGCTATTTGGGCACCAAACCGCTTTCATTTTCTGTTTTGTATAAATTAAATCTATTGAGATCAGGCCATGAAATGGAATCAGAGGGCTAAAAAAAATTCTACTGTCTATGAGTACTACAAATGTTTATGAAATCATGCCATGTCTCAACTGAACAACAAGCACAGAAAAGCCATGTTTGCCGTTAGCCAGTTCTTTCATTCAAACCAAGATTCATGAAACATATACAGTGTCCTGTGTGTGTGTGTGTGTGTATCTATCTATCTATCTATATCTATATCTATCTATATATATATATACATACATACATATATATATATATATATATATATACACAGTGGATTTTTTCTCACCCTTTTTATTAAGCTTCACTAACAGTGGCGTGGATGCGTCAGTGAAGCAGGCTTGAGGAAATTAGCCTCCTGGTAGTTATACACCAAATCTGGAGGAATTTTACTCTGTGTAATCACTTGATACAGCTGCCAACAATAAGCTGTGTAACTCGAAAGTCTGGGCTAGAAAGGAATCAGCCCCAACCTCTACTTCATTCATATTTGTTTCTTATATCTGCTGGTGGTGTCAATACTCTTGGTTCCACATAAATTAAAATTTAATCCACTTACAGCAAATAAGATTCTATGGCTGCCAAAAGCCTTATTGAACCTGTCTTTTTTTTTTTTTTTTTTAAGTAAGAGAGGGCTTAGTCCTGCTATCCTATTTTGTACCAGCCATCCCTGTTTGAGATACCTGAGGACTATACACAATGTGTAGTATGATATTGGGATTTGTTGATGTCCAGTATTGCCATATTTTTATATTTCAGTTAGTATTTTGTTTTTATAGAATTTAATACATATATTACCATATTTAAAATGTAACAGCAAGTATATTTTCAAACTAATCAGCTACTGGACAGTGTATGAGGTATTATCACGGTATACATATTAAACTACACGATTATCCAGCACTAGAGCTTAGACCATGAAACTTTTTCCTATGTCTGCACTTGAGACCATTGGTAAATATAACTCCAGACTGTATACCATGACATCTTTTACTCTGTGTGTGTGTGTGTGTGTGTGTGTGTGTGTGTGTGTGTGTGTGTGTGTGTGTGTGTGTTTTCCTGAGTGATCATCAGGCGCTTCTTTATATTTAGAGTGCACTGCCAAAAAGAGGGCAGAGACTCTTGGTAGGAATCGCTGGTAGGGATCACCATCATAAGCGCTGCAGCAGATGGCTTGATAAATCATCTTGAATGTGCTGCACTGCCTATGAATCATCAACCAGACCCTGCTCCTGCGAGATGTTCTCTGCTTTATGTGCTGATTTCACTCTAGTCATTCCTGGCTACAGGTATTAAGACTCCAGTATTAAAATAGAAATAAGACACACAATGATTCCAGACTATTAAGGTAGTATAATTTGTGGTCATTTTAATCACAAGTAGAGCTACGCCATTGAATGCTCTAGAGAGGAGAGACATGTTGAGTGAGAATATGATTATGAAAGACAGCATAAAGGAGGATACAGTCACGACAAAAAGGAATGATAAGAGAGACAGATCTGTATTCATCAGATCCTCTCCGCCATTTGTTTTACTGTCAGCAGTAAGATTAACTGCATTCCTGTGTTCCAGTCACATACAGTCCCCTTCAAAAGTATTGGAACAGCAAGGCCAGTTTTGTTTTTGCTGAAGACATCTGGGTTTGAGATCAAAAGATGAATATAGGTACATGATTGATCAGAGTTTCAGCTTTTGTTCCATCAGTGTTCTTATGTGACCTCCTCAGTCACCAGATCTTAATCCATTAAAGTGCCTTTGGAATGTGGTAAAAGGTAAAACGGCAAAAATGCATGTGCAGCAGACAAATATGAGGCAATTGTGTGATGCCAAACAGATGTCAAACATGGGCCGGCATTTATAGAAAGAATGTTTCCAATACCTGTGAAATTCATACCAAAAGAATTGAAGTTGTTATTTGAGCAAAGGGCGATCCTACCCAGTACTAGTTTAGTGGGGTTCCTAATAAAGTGGGTGTGTGTATGCTTGAAAAAGTGGGAATATGGAGTTTGGTTTTGACTTACCAGGGAAAGAGGAAGATATAAAATACAGAGAATGACTTGGCACAAAAGTCAGCTTCCAGACTGTGGCTGTAAATTGTGCCCAGTGGTCATGCTACTGTTGACTCAAGCCCTTAATCTTTATTTTTGTCTTGCTATAAATATAAACCTCATACTGTCCTTTTTGAAGGCTTGAAGTTGATTGGGAATTCCAACTAAAACTTTCTATCTTCTAACCAAACTATAAATATTCTCTATTTCTCTATTTGGGTACAGTCCTCTGGATGACTTCTTGTGCAGCTTAAGACAGTACATTGGAAAAGTGTTTAGAAAAAAAAAAAGTAGCATACAGACATGAGCTCAAAGGCAAATTAAACAGGGTGGTGTCAGCTTTACACCCTGGTGTGACTTATTGCTCCTCACCAGTCTTCTTCAACTGATGTGCTCTCAGGATGAAATATCATAAATTGTTTATATTATGCATGCCATAACTCTTAAGGTTGGAGATCTTAATGACAGAACGCTCTCACAGTGTACCCCTCTGTAGAAGTGTTGGGATTAGAAATAATTAACTGTCTGAAGGAAGTTTTTATGATGTTGATATGTTGTTCCAAGACATACATTTATAACAGGTTAATTTAGATTGCTTATAAATTATAAAACATTATAATACTGCCTCACAAGACTAATGTCTTTCAAATATCGCATGTATAGGGTTTCTTTTGCCTTTGGCATGGTGCTGACTTGAGTTGAGTCTAGGCAGAAATCTCTGAATGCAGAACATTTTTATTTATTTGGCTCATTCATTCATTCATTCATTCATTCGTTCATTTTCTCTTCATTCTGGTAAGGGTTGTGCTGGATTCAGAGCCTATCCTGGTAACACTGGGCACAAGGTAAGAGAAATCATTCTGGACAGAATGCCAGTCCAATCCAGAGAACATTTTTATCTCTTTTATATTCTTAGGTATGAAATGCCCAGCCACTGGGGTTACACAAGCCAATGCGTACTTATAGTCGGTCCCAAGCCCGGATAGATTGGGGAGGGTTGCGTCAGGAAGGGCATCCGGTGTAAAACCTATGCCAAATGAAATACGCGGAACAGATCCGCTGTGGCGACCCCTAACGGGAGCAACCGAAAGAAAAAGAAGAAGAAGAAGAAGAAGAAGCTATTCTTAGGTGTGTACATGTGGAATGCCATCTTTAATTCAGATCACAGGTTTTGCCAGTTGGCAACTGCAAAATTATGACTTTCCCCCAAAAACCTTCTGTATTGATTTCCATGTATGTTTAGAGTCATTATCCACTTAGAGTACATGTATTAACCTCTTGGTTCATGCAACCTAGTTTTAGACAAAAATGTCCTAGTACTTAGCAGAATTCATGATGTCATCAATCATAAAAGCCCCAGAGTGATTATGGACCAATGATCCATGGGTATGATGGGTGTGATTTGTTTTCCATTGTGTGTCGTTTCCATTTTTCATTAAATATTTTGATAGTCTATGTCATGTTCAGGCGGCACGGTGGTGCAGTGGTTAGCACTGTCACCTCACATCAAGAAGGTTCTGGGTTCAAGCCCAGTGGCCGACGGGGGCCATTCTGTGTGAAGTTTGCATGTTCTCCCCGTGTCTGTGTGAATTTCCTCTGGGTGCTCCAGTTTCCACCACAGTTCAAAGTCATGCAGTTAGGTTAACTGGCTTCTCTAAATTGTCCATATGTGTGTGTGAATGGTTGAGAGGAGAAAACCTCTATAATAATCCAGTAGAAGGCAACAGGAAGCCACTACTGTAATTCTTCTCTAGACACTTTGATGGCTGAAGCTGTCAGAGCAGACCTGCCGTCAGGCAGAACACTAAAAAAGAAGATATTATTTTGGTCATAATTCAAATTGTAGCTCCAATACAACATTTAGTGAAGTTCAAAAATGCATTCTGTCAGATGCTCTCAGGAACAGCTTCTTTTTTACAATCTATCTAAATAACTTGTTGCAGTGATGGGAGTGCCCTATACTGTAGTTAACATTTTATTAAGTTATTTTATTTAACTATGATGTAGTTAAACATAAATTTAACATTTATCCACATACTGTCACAGTAGTACAGTGGTTAGTCCTGTCACCTCACACAAAGAAGGTTCTGGGTTTGAACCTGGCTGTTGACCGGGGCCTTTTTGCGTGGAGTTTGCATGTTCTCCTCGTGCCTGCATGGGTTTCCTCTGGGTGCTCCAGTTTCCTCCCACAGTACAAAGACATACAGATTAGTTCAGTTGGCGACTCTAAATTGTTCATAGGTGTGATTGTGAGTCTGAATGGTTGTTCATCTCTATGTTAGCCCTGCGATAGAACCTTGCCTCTCACCTGAAGACAGTTGGGATTGGCTCCAGCTTCCTCCACAACCCTGACGGATAAGTGGTATAGATGATGGATGGATGGATGGATGGAACTAAACTCTGAAACTGTGACCTTTGGTTTGGAAATTTATGCATTTTTTTCCTGGCAAATTTACAAATGTATAGCCATGTTTGTCCTTAAATTTTATTCTTAACCTGCATATTTTAAATGTATATCCATTATCTGACTCGTGCAGGTCAACTGCCACCTATCTGTTTAAAGGTGAAAGCTCTTTGTTTTCCCCATGGTGATGGATAAATTGCTTTTACATGTGGACAACCTCAGCTTTGTACTCCAGGAAAACAAATAGTGGTCAAATTAAGGTCCTATATATATATACAGTGCATCCGGAAAGTATTCACAGCGCTTCACTTTTTCCACATTTTGTTATGTTACA
>JAODTV010000013.1:21335531-21346948 GCA_025399955.1 Galeichthys feliceps
GCCCCCGCCGGCCCCGGGGCTCGAACCCAGAACCTTCTTGCTGTGAGGCGACAGCGCTAACCACTACACCACCGTGCTGCCCTCATGAGATACTATCTCATAATTATGATTTTTTAATCTCATAATAATGACTTAAGTTTTCATAATAATAATTTACCATCTCATAATAATTAGAAATGATCATTTTGAGAAAAAAAGTTCTCATTATGAAATAGTAAGCCATTATTATGACTTTACCTAGGCCTAGTATCTCATAAATATGAGATACAAAGTCATAATTATCAGATACATTCTCATTATTATGACATAGCCTACGTGACTTCATTCATATTTTTTTTTCTTTTTTCCGAGTGTGGGCTTCCATACCCAGCTGAGGTTAAACCCGTCTCGCAAACTTTTCATTGGCCACGCAAAACTGACATCGATACTGGCAGAGGATCTTTCTCGCTGTGTTGCCCTTCCAGTTCGACAACATTTAGTGTCCACATGCTAGTGAGTCATTAATGACGCATTTACGCAACACCTGCCGAAGATCGTCGCTGGTCCATTTCGTCTACTTGTAGCTGATTTGTGTAGACGTGTAGAGAAAATGCGGACCTGACTGTAAACATTTCGGAAAAGCCGCGTGTTTGAGTGAGGATGGATGAGGACGCGCACGCCTCGGAGTGTCCAGTCTGCTATGAGAGTTTTTCCGACGCGGCTCGGACGCTGAGTTGTGGACATGCGTTTTGCCATGACTGCCTGGTCGGGACCTTTGTGAGCTCAAACAGGGATGGAGTTATCACCAGAGACACCATCGTCTGTCCGGTGTGCAGACACGTCACTTTCGTTACCAAACTGCAGGGACTCGGTGGGGAGAAGGAAAAACTCGCGAAGATATTGGAGGTGCCGCTCAGGCGCTCAGCTGCTCCGAGGTCCAACAACAGCAGGCGGTCCCGGCGTCTGGGACGCTGCTTGAGATGGACTTCATCCAGAATGAGCTGCCAGAGGCTGGCGTCTCCTAAAGACTCCTCACAGGTGTTCATCATAAGCGACCTGGGACGCCCTTTAACTGAGGAAGACATTATTGATGTTGGGACAAGTACGGTGATTCATGAGAACAGCACTCTTCAATACTGTGAAATGTGCACAACATCACAATGCCTACTCTTTCTTTTACTCATTTTCACTTTCCTGGCTTTGATAGCTGCAATACTGCCTTGGGTTTTTCTGGCCTAAGGATTGTTGCCTTTTGGAGGAGACCTTACTTTTGTTCCCTTATGCTGGAACACACTACAAGAGTTTATGAATTAGTTGATCAATTATTGACATTGGATATTTTCTGCACTCTGCAAAAAAAACAATACAGATGTCAGAACAGATGTGAAGCTTTCACCACATTTCATTTCACCAGCTTATTTTTGTAATTATTTTGCATTTTGTAAACAGGACACAATGGGCTGCTTTGTCGGCAAAGAACTGTTGATCTTAATCTGATGTGTGTTGAGTTCTGCCTTGTGCGCTACTTCTACTAAATTATTAATATGAAAAAGTATCAAGGTGAGCAAAAGAAGACAAGCCTGGCAAGCAGGTTGTTACTTTGTAAAGGGAGATATTTATTGGATAAAGTTGAGTCTTTTTCAAATGTCGGGGTTCTGAGAAGGTGTAAGTGTGACTTAATACTGCTTGCATGTCTTCCTTTAGACACACCCTTGTTCTTCAAGCACTTCTTGTCACACAGGTTAGAAAAGTAGATTTCTTTTCCGTCATGACTTGCCATGGACTCTTTCTATGGTATATTGCTTAGCTGAGATTTTATTTGAGCTCTCAGGAATATTTACAAATGCCCTTCATAAGCAACATATAATATTTAACATCATGTATATTTTAATAAGATAAAAAAAAACAGTCAGACCAGAAATATTAAAAATGTAGAGTTTAATATAGATATCTATATCTGACATTCTGATCAGGATTGCGGTAGGCTTCACAGTACACACTGTGTTGTTCCACTGATATGCTAAGCTGAGGGGGAGGGAGGGGAGTGACATACAGGCAAGTTTGTACAGAAGTTATGAATGCAGGGGAGAGGCTGTACATCAATGGACACTGTGCACTTATACATAAATCCATGACACTTCTTTAACCAGCTGTTCACACACTTGCTATTTTCACCCTCTCCCCAGTTTACTGATAACATTTAAGAGTCTTAAAATCAATCAAAGAAACAGGAATCATAAATTATCTGAAGAGACTTAAGTGCATGCACTGCATTGTCACATCCACTTTCTGCAATGTCAACTGGCAGCTTTTGGAGGTACAAACATATGATGGTTATACATGTTAAACATGCCTGGCTCTTGTCTCTTGTGTCATTTAATTCATTGAAGTATAATATAACTGAACTAAAGACCTGTGAAACATGAATGTGGTGAACCTAACCTTGCACAGCAGCACCTGAATTCACAAATAAGCTATTTTCTTTAATAAAGAAGGAACTCAAATAAATCAAATCGTATTTTGTGGCTTGATTGTGTAAAAATATCTGTATAACCTGTGGCCCTTTGTAGATTCCATCCTAACAGTTATAGCAGCTGCATGAAAAAAAAAAAAAAAAGATCAGAGAAAAACGATATGGCCTTGCTAAAAAACGGATTGTTATGGACTGTATGATTTCAACATACAGACGAGTGCATTCACATCAAAATCCCCTCCCTCAATCCCCTAACATTTACACAAGCTTTCAAAGTGACTGACAAAAGCGGCAGATTAAACTCAAAGAGTCACCTAAATAAAATAATAAACCATGCGTCTATTGCAGCTGCTATAAGGTATTGACAAAAGCCTTTACCTTGTTGCAGGTCATTGGAAAAGTTCAATTACATTCAATCAATACTCAGTTATTTCTAATGCACACTTGCCTCTTCATAAAACACTGAAGAAACCATCACAAAGTAAAAACCCTCAAATATACACAAAACTCGCCACTGGCTTCAAGACATAAATATCTATTTGTGAGGGCACTTGCAATTATCATTGTATAATCACTACAGCTATTAAAAGAGTACTCAGTCACCAATAACCATCATAGTAGAAGTAATTGAGAATGCACACTGAGGCATACCATATATTTCAGCAAAGAAGTCCTCTTGTCCCTGAAGTACATTAATGCTTAGTAAAAGAAAACAACAATGAAAGCCATGACATTTGGGATTGCTTCAGAGTCAAGCTCTTGGTAAGATTAAAAAGCATGGCTCTTATGGCCACTTCTCTGTGAGGTTAACAATAGAATGTAGTGTAATTGCACTTTCTCTGGCCCCATTTGTTTTCCACCTGCTTTCAAGCAATTCAGACATGACAAACTACAGCATCTGTTGGTTTGTGAGTCTATTGAAAAAACAGATGGCACTTCTAACCCATTGTCCAGCCTTCTTCTGGCTATAGCTTCAGACTGGAGTATTTCAGGGAGAAGGCAGCAAGACTATGGTGAATCATGGTAAATCAGAGCCTGCCTGTTTTGATTATTTCAGATCAGTCTGAAAATGAGCCCTGTTGTGTAAAAGATACCTTTAAAAGGGAAGTCCATATAAGAAAACAAAGGCCCCGTAAGGTGGCAGTAGCCATCCAGATGAAGGAGAATAAAAGCAAGAGAACAGCTTTGGTGACCAACAAAATGACCGAATATATGGCTACAAATGACATGCTTTTCCTTGCACTCAGGTATTTCTATATATTGTTTTCTGTTCTGATGTGCCTTAGGATGACCCAAGTACTAGAGAAGGCTGTAGGTTTACCTGCCACTTATTAAAAGTAGACAATCTGGCAAGTTCTTGTTGCTTATAGTTCAGTAAATTTTCTTATGTGTAATGCTGGTCACCATTACTTGTGTCTATATGGAACCGCACTGTATCCAAATGCAAGGTCAGTAAATGCAAGATTCCAAATCATCACCAATTTGTTGAAGAACTGTTAAGTAAATTCTGCAGTTCAGATTTGAGGGTTAGACTCCACTTAAGCCTTTGACATATCTGCATTGTTTTTCTTTTACAGTTAGTGTTCATGGCTTACAAAAGTGCAAGAGCTCACTTACTCTGTGTGAATCTGGTGACAAGTATTCAGGGACAAAATAATACTCCATTTCCATAGAACATTATCTCTATACAAGATAAATATGGCATGTAACACATATGAATATAGAATTCATATTTGCCTTTACATTTTGTCCTCTCATTAACAGATATCTACAGATCAATATGTACAGTCTTTGTATTTACACAGAAGAGGAACCTGTCATTACCCTTGTCCTGATAACAAAGTCAGAATGGGAGGCACAAAATACGTCTTAATGGTTTCACCTCTCTTTACAACACAACCAATCTGTTTTACAGCTGGCATCGGAAGTGTGAAGAGTACATACGTACCACTGACATGTCCTATCAAGTATTAGGACAGTGAGGCAAAACATTTACTATGATTTCTTGTTTCACAGATTATTAGTGTATTACAAACATCTCAGAATATTTTCATAATGTGCTTGATTCGATCTGTGCACGTTTAGACACTTAATTAGAAATATTGTCATGATACTGTCTATGCCAAAGCGGTGGTGTGTGTATATAGGCATGTGTTTGTCTGAGAGACTGATACGGAGAGAGAGAGAGAGAGAGAGAGAGGGAGAGAGGACAAGAGCAAGAAAGCCAAGGCCTCAACATTGTAAAACTGGACTTAAATAAAGTTGCATGCTTTGTGTCTTCAATTCATTTACAAGAAATGAAACCTGCCTACCAACTCAGACACTAAGGAATATGCGCAAATACTACCCTTTGACATTTTGATCTCATGCTTCCAGCACATAGAAATATAATGTTCCTTTGGAGTCAGCAAAATCCCCTCTGTGTCTATTGTATTGCAAATTATCTGCAGGCTCCAATAAGGCAGAAAAAATAGAGTCAAACAGAGAAAAACCTAAATGTGTAATGTGGTACCTTCTTCACAACAATAAATTCTGCAACATTCTTATAGTCTTCCATTGTTTGTCCTTGCTATGGCACAGCTTGTGAAGATGTAATCACATACCGTATCTACTTATCAGTGAGAAGAAGAGGTGATATTCTGATTAGTCACTGATATATGTAAGGGTTAGAGCAGGCGTATGTGTTTGTGTTGGGTTGGGGGTCCAGCTCCAGTGGTGAGGGTGGGGTAGGTGAGGTTGATGGAGGCCTGGTTGCTCATAGGACCTCAGCTGAAGGTGGGGGAGCTCGGCAGGGCTAGGCGGCCACTGGCTGGGCTCTGGGGTTATAGCGTGGTGCTCTGTGACTCCTCCTCAATCATGCGTTCCCCCTCCGGAGAGTCAGCCATGGCCAGGGAGCTCCGGCACGGCACCCCCACCCTGAACTCGTCGAGCAGGCTGTCCAGATTGACATTGATGGAGGGGATTTCCAAACTGAAGAGATCTGCTGATGGGTGGCAAGGAATGGCAGCGAGGGTGAGACATGTGATGAAGACAAGCAGGACAAACACGATTATGGTCAGGTGGAGGAGAAATATGATGGTGAGGATGATGAAGAAAGACAAAGGAGAGAAGAAGGGAAAGCAAATTAAGTTCTTGGTCCAACATTTGAGGAAAAGCCAGTGCAGGTTGGTTTATGTGATTCGTTGGAAGGAGGAGGTTGGAAAGAGGGGTTGTTCCCTAACATTCTACACAGGGATTCTGTCATAATAATTACTGACAAAAGGACTCTTTTCATTTTGAGAGAATGGTGTAGGGTTGTCCTCTCCTTCTCAAAATGTGGATTTAACTATCATTTAAAGGTTATTAATAAATCATTGAGTATTCAATTGACATGTTTCAGTATCATCACAGTTGACATTCAATGGATAGCCACCACAATAACCATAATGCTTTGACAGAGACGATGGGATGGGTATAAAGCGAGGGAACTGTGCAAATCTGCGGTTCTCTGAGGAGCTACCGTATGGCCTGGGTTCTGATTGTGATGACCTCCCCTGTGTAAGAATGAGATGGACACGAACAGCAAGTGGAGCAGCGATATTTCAGAGTCACCCCACAGCTGGCCCGGCTCAGAGAGGGTGGAATTTACCTGGGCCCACCCATGTGGTGAAAAGCTGCCAAATGACTCTTAGGGGAGTGGTTTGGTGAACTTGGGGTGGATCAAGAGCAGGGTCATTAGGATGGAGTTCAGTGACGACGTTGGTGGTCCGTAAGCCATGCACAGCCCAGTCCCAACACCATGCATAGACTACATGGAGAGAATGAGGCAGCAACAAACAGCTCCACAGAGAGAAAGACTCAAAGAAGAGAAAAAAAAGAGACAGAGATAGAGAGAGTAAAGTGTGAGTATGAGAGAGCTGGCTGACAGGAGCATAATGTACAGAGGGAACAGGTTGCAGGAGCCCCCAGACTCAGCCACAGCACCAGGCCCGACGGTGTGAGATGAGGCTACGGCGTGGGGCGCAGCAGGTTTTTGGGCTTACCCTAAAGGTCCCCCTCACATTTAGCCCACACTCAGTGCCTGGCCTCACACAGCTGCAAGGTGCATAACAATGGCAGGGGACAAAAGAGTCATACATCAATCAGAGTGATCAGGAGAATGACTGACAAGACACACCAGAGGCTCAAATGAGAGAACATACAATCAGTGCCCACACAGCTGACCACTAGTACCATACACAGAGCACAAGCCTTACTTAGAAACAAAGTCTAAGTATTGTGGAGATTACCAAGACAGCTACTGAACTTTATAGTTAGGGTGTATACTGTAGATCTCGGTATTCTGAATACAATCCCTTTATACTCCTTATTCAAGTGCTTTATATCATCCTGAACATGACAAATCAATAACAAAATACTGGTCTTAAAAAATTAAAGGCAACTCAACCTAAAAGCACCTCATGCTCAGGAAAAAATAAAAACAAAATACAGTGAAAACACTTCACATTTTTAGGGACCCATGGCCTTTCAAAGTCCATTGCCTGCATAGGATGGCGAGACAGACAGTTTGAGAGAGGGATGCTGTCCTCCCGCTCTTGCGGTTGTCATTGAGACATGTTTACCTGTGGACATGCTCTCCCCGGGGGACAATCCGTCCAGCAGGCCCTGTTCCATTGGTTGGGGGACACTGGGGGGATAGTGGGTGGCTGAGGAGGGGGCAGACTTGGTCTCTGTCGCGGTTTGGGGGCGGGCCGCGACTTGTTGAGCGTGCCAGTCAGAGATGGGGGAGAGGACAGGAGAGAGTGGGATGTGCCTAGTGGGCCCTGCCCAGGAGAGGTGGGGGGCACATGCCCAGGGGCACAGCCCAGGCCATACGGGGACGGGGTGCTTGGGGGGGTGGGGGACAGGCTGACCGGGGACGGCTGACCTGTGGACTGGTCGGACATCGCCCCTGACTGGCCGTAAGGAACCTTGGGTGGCACGGGGGCCAGCTTCTTCGACGCTGCCGAGATGAAAGAGAGATAAAAAAAGAGGAAGAACAGAGGTCAGATTCATGAAATGACAGATTATATGATTCTAGAAGAACCTATGTCAACCAACTCATTTTAAATGTCTAGTAGTAGTAAGTCAAGATGCCTGGGCTTTAGGTATAATCTTGAATTTTGAACTTTGAATTTAGACTTCATGAAGCTCCTTGAATGAGTGTCAAAGATTATAGTGCAAATCCAGTTGCCTTTCACTTTTCTTAACATATCATGCATCATATTAGATGATTATATCAGATCAGATGACTTTAAATGAAAATATATATGGACAGACCTTTGCGCAGGGTGTGAGGGCTGTGCTCAGCTGAGTGTGGCGATTGGCTGTTGCTTTGCTGGCCAACAGGGGGCACTGGCTGTCCTGCTGCCTGCACAGCCTTATGACCAATAACTGGTGAGAGCTCCTTACTCTTCAGAGTGCTGGGAAAGAGACAGAAATATGATGGCCTGCCAGAGACTCACAGCTGCTGTACCCTTAATGAGGAAGGGTGCACAAAGACGACTCACACAAGGCTTATTCCACCTCCTCGTACTATCCAAAAATAAGTTTAGGTCACTGTGAAAAATCTGAGATTCTTTGTGTAAAGCTAAATCCATGAAATGGTATTGTGTATTATTAAAATTGCAATACTGATGTCAATATTCTCAGCATCTTTATTTGCCATTGTCAAGACACATAATGGAAGATTGAATGTATTTCCAAGCTCTGTCAGTAGGAGGGGAATAGAGTGTCCTTGTGTAGACTAGACATCCAACATCCCACAACTGTACACACAAAGACACACAGGAAATGTATCTGTAATGCAGCTGAGTATGTGTAGGATTCCTAACCCTGACAGCTTTACTTAAGTGGACAGGCTATTACGTCTACTGTTATGTGAAGAATGACTTAATCTGTGTAGTTTCCTGAGCTCTACATGGACATCATCTGAATGGAGACTGATGGAAAAAAGATGAGGTGAGAGAGACTATCAGGCAGGCTTGTTCTCAAATACAGGAAATACAATAAGTAGACTCAAAATGTCTTTCTACTAATAACTTTACCTTACAGTGATGGCTAACAGATGCTTTAGAATTTCAGGATAGGAAACATAATTCTGTGCATAATTCTGACCTTGCTGCAACTTTATGAACAACTTGGCTGACAAAACCAGCACAGTATGTGATTTCCTACTCAATTCAATGTTTGGCCTATATATATATATATATAAGGAGGAAGGGTGTGAGCAATTGAATAGGTTTGTGTATTTTAAATATGAACAAATTTGGTTAGTATCAAATATCTCTATTGTGTTAGTACTGAGGAAAAAAATGCACTTTGCCAGCTTATCAGTTTCATCTTGCCTTTAGATGCCAAGCTTAATTATGGGTTTATACAGTATACTGATCATCTTCTCTATACAGCCGACTTTTATTTAACATCTTTCCAAGCATCAATATCTTTCTAATTTCACAGCCAGAAAGGCAGCCATAATAGGCAAATGCAACAAGCAATGCATTGCCTGACAGAACGCATGGCATAAATAAATGAATACAATGCTATATGTCCATATGCAGAGTTATCCATGTTTTTTTTATTTTATTTCTAATCTATGGCAGTATCCACTTTCTCTAAAAGCCAGTAACATCCTCAGTTGCTAGGCAACCCCCACAAGAGGCTCCCCTGGACAACGAGAATGTTACAGAATCTGAAGTATGGTGTTGAAAAGAGCACTAAAAGCATAAGAAAAGAAACAAAAATAAAGAGGGAAAAATTTGGTCTTAAAATAGGAGAGCCACTGTAAGGGTAGACATCTTGGTGTGTATGTAGCCGAGGTCAGGTGGGTGGGCACAGACAGGCGGTATTTACCTAGGCAGCCTGGGGGGTCCTCGTTCGCGGGCACATGGACAGGCAGCCCATGGAGGGGGGCCAGATGTGGGAAGGCTAGGGGGGTTTCCGAGGGTCACCTCGTTGCGGGTCAAAACAAGGGGTGTTTTAACGTAGAGAGGGGAGGCGTTCACGTCTGGCAGCTCACATGCTGGGCCATATTTGGGGAAGTGCAGGCAGCTGGGCTTGGGGTTGGAGTTAATGTCGAGTGAAGAAGAGGAAGAGGAGGAAGAAGAGGAGGAAGGGGGTACCTGGGGTTGAGGGGGGCCATAGCCAGACCAGCGTAATTGGGAGGGCGGGGAGTCAGGGGGCTGGGACTCAGGCCCTGGGGCCACCGGCCGTGCACAGGGAGGGGGTTTGGGATAGAAGTGGTGAGGGGCGTGGGTGGTGGTGGAGGAGGAAGGGTAAGGAGGGGGTGGCCGCTCCTCCCCGTGGGGTGCATGGGCATGAGAGGGGTCCGGACGATGGGGTGACACCTCGTTGGAGCTGCAGATATTGAAAAAAAAAAGCAGACACAGAGAGAGAAAGAGAGAGAGAGAGAGAGAGAGAGAGAGAGAGCTCTAGTAACTGCACACGCACACGGATGATAGCACTAGCCGAAAGTGGATTTTTTCAGCTCCAGCAGACTACTACTCTCTCCTGTTAGAGAATAGTTCACCAACTTATTCACATATTAAGCTCGCAAAAAAAACCAATAGCTGCATCAGGCTCTGATGAGGAGTCAGTCAGTTTAAGTACGGGACAATGGCAAGGAAGCGTAGCACACAGGAAGCCTGCTAAGAAGCCAAAACAATGAATTAAAAAGGGTGTGGGGGCTCAGCGTGAGCTTTCAGATTCCACTGCACAAAAAGTCCTACATATGTAAGAAAAAAATATCTCTCTCTAATGAGCTGAGAATGACCTTGTGTCTGCGCACTGCACCAAGTCCAGGACCATTTTTCCATTTAAACAGCCAAGCTCAGTTCTGACCATCACAGTTGAATTCGGAAAATAATTAAAAAATAATGCTTTTTTTCTATGGCCATATTCTCTCTAGCAAGCACTAAAACAGAGCGCTCGTATAGCCTGGTGCATTAACTAAACCCTGGGCAGTTGAACACAGACACAAAACCCTTTCATGTACTGAAAGGGTCACAGAGGGGAAGGAGCAAGCCAGCCAGACCTACAGACATCACAGACCCAGGGAGCAACGTGTTAGCCACAGGATGATTCTGACAACCAATGGTACAGCGCAGATGAGAAAGTTAGTGGATTTAAAAAAAGTCACTGACTCAATTATGGTTCATGAAATGAAATGACTGTTAAGCCACAGCATGGATCTTTTTTGCATTTGGAAACTGTACAGACATTCTTACATGAAATGTCTAACAAACTAAAATCCCTACCAATTATACGTGTTTGCCATATACTATTGATACAGTTATGCATGTATAAACATTGTATGACTGGATTTGTAGATTAGGTGAGAAGAGAAAATGTAGTGTTATAAGAAGGAGTTTGAAACGAATATTGATATATTTGAATATTTGAGAAGTATTGGTGGGGATTAGGTAATGAAGAGGCATGGACTTACCTAGCCCTGTCTACTGGAGGAGGGGTGGGAATGGGGGATGTGTTCAGCTCTCCAGGCTGCTCAGTTATGAGTGTGTCAGCAGGTGATCCAGGCGGCTGGGCGCTAGGAGGGGTGGATGAGGCTTTTCGAGTAAGCGTGGATGCACCTTTACCCTTCACCCAGGATGTGTCCATCACTCTGACTCCCATACTGCCCCCAGACAGAGAGAAAACATAATCAGCTGTCCACACCATCCAAAAAATAAATGCAAAAAAAGATTTAAAATGCTTCAAGCCTACAAACATACACAGAGAGGCAATGTTTATTATTGGAAATATTGAGGAGGTAAACAGTACCTTTGTATTTTCCTAATGCTGCATTTGTAAGGACAGAGGAATGAAGGTTAGAGGTCGGATTCAAAAGGTTACTGGCTACTCATAGTGCACTGGATTGGACCAGGTGGGTAATTAGAGAGTAATGATGCAGGGAATGGAATAGAGCACAAGGAAGAAATATATATATATA
>JAODTV010000013.1:22737321-22753016 GCA_025399955.1 Galeichthys feliceps
GCCCATAGTCAGCTGGGATAGGCTCCAGCTTGCCTGCGACCCTACTCGGGATAAGCGGTTACGGATAATGAGAATGACGTTCCAGAGTACACAGCTTAACTAGAGAACAGCCTGTAGACGAGTCCACTTGTACTTCCAGGTCAACTCTGTTCAGGTTGAAATGTACTGCAGTGGCTTTTTTTTTCTTTTCTTTTTTCATATTTAGATACTGAATATTTGATTTCTGGGCTAGAATTTGTGTGGTGAAACAAGTAGAATCAAATTAAGTCAATATTTTATTAAAAAAAAATATATGAAAAAATCTATTAATTTCTTTTTTTAGTGTGTGCCAAGAAAACAAAAATAAAATAAATTGTTCCCTTGTCTTCCATTTTTTAATATGAAAACCTAATGAAAGCAACATACATCTGTCGCTTTTCCTGAACATGGACCTTTATCACATATGTTAACATTTTACTTAGTAAAAGAATATATTGCCTCTACATTATGCTTACTGTGAGTGTAGATTCCTGTGCAGCTTCCTTCAGTCCGTAAAGTTTGCCTGCGATTAGGATCACACCACTAGTCCAGATAGCGCAGGATTCATGCGCCCAGTGTTCATTAACCTCAGCCTCCAGCTGTAACCTCTGCAGAATAGAGTAAGAGCCCTCCTCTCCAGCAGGGGGAACTCCTCCACCAGCTCTCCCTTGCAACAGCTGCAGTCTTTTGAACCTCGCCCGCAAGCCAAGACGACTTCTAAGTTGTGCCCTTCTTTCTCTCATTACCTGCCTGCAATCTCCTTCAATTGTCCCCTCTTGAAGCAAGTCTTTTTCTCCCTCTTGCTTCATATCATTGATGTGCTCAGCACTGCACATGGCCACCTCATCTTGCTCTCTGTCTCTGCTTTGTCTGAATTCTTCATGGTACGTTAAAGTCTGCGTTTTCCGTGGTATGGTATTCTCAGGGTAGTATGGGCCACACAAATCCCCAAGCTCTCTGTAATTTGCTGGCTTTCCACACAGGCAGCATATTAGACACCTGTCAGTTAGGCTTCTGTTCACTAAGGGGCCCTGGAGCATTACTGACGAATTTGGTATTGTCTTGGTTTTTTCCAAGTTCTTTTTTCTTGTCTGGATGAACAGATGCGCTTCCTCGGGTTTGTTTATGATCGTGCAAAGGGAAGAAAGCTTTTTGGAGCTGTCAATGTGTACATATGGTTTGAAAGAATGCTTGCTTTCACTTTCTTGCATTTTAAAAAAATCTGTCAATATACCTTTCACAGTAGGAATGCATTCCTTTTTGCATTTTATCTTAGGTTTGAGTCCCTTTACAGTGACCTTGATGGTACTGTTTTTATTCGGTTTGATCTTTTTTTTAGGTCCAGGCTTTTTTTTGACCTTTTGACCTTCTTCATTTCCTATTTCCTGACCGAAATCTTCCTGTTTCTTTTTGAGTGATGGCCGCCTGCCTCTTTTCGGTTTAATTAGTGTTGAGTCAATTTCTACTGAAAGCTGTTCACCCTGTGTCTTCTCTTCTGTGTCTGGAAAGAGAGAGGAAGTTGGTGGTGATGGCAGTGGAGGTGCGGGAGGAGAGATGAACACATCAGTCTGCTCATGTGTTTCCACAATTGGCAGACTCCTTGCAAGCTCAGTAACTTTTCTTCTCTTCTTCCGTTGCTTCAGATGCATCTCATGGTTATTTTTAATGGCTCTTTGTTTGGCTAGCCTTGGTGTGTTGATAATGAGGCTCCCAGTCTCCAATGCTATATCTGGTGTGTCAGTGCTCTCCACTGTGGCCCACTTTCTGCGCTTCTTTCGAGGAGTTTGGGTGCATGCTGTGTCTGGAGTCTCCTCAATGCTTACTGTACTCTCACCCTCCTCTGGTGTTACTATTGTAGTGTTTGTCTTTCTTTTTTCTGTTACCTGTAGTTCTGGTGATGGCTTTGGTGCCAATTCTTCTAGTACAACATCTGGTTGGATATTCAGAGGCTGCTTTTTGGATGCTGGGGATGTGATTTTCTGAACCATTGCTTCATACTTAAGTCCTCTGCCTTTCCTTGGAGGCAGATATTTTGTTTTAGTAGGACACTGAGGAGGCACACAAGGTGTGTCATTGATGTCTTCCAAGGGGATGTTATCTTTGGTCAGAGTGTTGCAAGCAGATGGTTCTAATTTATATCCTCGCTTTCGCCTTCCCTTTGAACCTTGGGCTTCTACTACTAACTCCTGTGGCTGAGGTTCGTGTGTTTTTGTTTGACTAACTTTCAGACCTTTCTTTTTCTTGACTGGGTCCGGGGCTTGTAAACTAGATTTTCTCTTGATTGAAACTGACACAATCTGCTCATTAAGCTGACTAAGTGAATCTGTGCAGATATCCTCATGGTTGGGTGATTTTAAGGTTGATGTTAGGTTCTCACAGGGCTGAGCAGCAGCCGCTTTCTGTATATGTGACTCACTGGGTTTTATTGCTGATGCTTCAGTTGATGTCTCTCTCTCTTTTTCCTTGTCTTCTGTTATCTTTTCCCGTGTTTGCTTACGAGATCTTAATACCATGGACTTTTGATCTTTTGCTACAGAATTTACAAAAGAAGCATCCAAAGCAGTGTCCAAAGTGGAACCTATTGTGCTGTCTATTGAAGTGTGCAAAGTAGTACCAACAACAGTTTCCATACTGACTGCAGTATTTGCTTGTTGTTCAGGGGTTTCACTCATGCAACTTGTATCTTCAATATGCTCTGTGATAGTATCTATATTATTTTCATATTTTATTGATTTGATCCTGGAAGTGAGGCCTTTTGGCCGACCAGGACCCTTAGGAGTTACTCCTTCTGTAGGCTTTAAACCAGGTTTTGGACCAGGCTTTAGAGCAGGTATAGCAGCAGGCTTTGGACCTGGCTTTGGACCGGGTTTTACACTTGGCACAGCCCCAGGTTTTGGGCCTGGTTTTGACCCAGGTTTTGAGTTATGTTTTGGACCAGGCTTCAAAGAAGGCTTTGCACCAGGTTTGGGACTTGGCTTTGGGCCTGGTTTTGGTCCAGGTTTTAGGCCTTGTTTTGGACTTGGTTTTAAAACAGGCTTTGAACTAGGTTTTAGTCCCGGCTTTGTTCCAGGTTTTGGTCCTGGTTTTGAACTGGGCTTTGGACCTGGTTTTCTTCTCTCTTGAGAACAAACCTTTGGGGTACTTTGGGACCCTAAAGAGCGAGTACACATGCGGGATGGTAAACCTTCTGTCAGAAGTTTTGGTGTTTGACTGCTAATGCCCAGCTGAACAGCCTCCATCTGATTGGAGAAGATGGCACTGTTACTTGAGAGCATGCTGGGCTTTTGAGGAGATGGTGGCGCCCCATCCCTCTCCACACTCCTCATCCCTACATTTGAATGAATTAATCTTCTCCTACCCCGTGCATGCTTTCTGCCCAATAGTCTTGGATGTGCAGAAGGGGCTATGGGCTCTGGTTTTGTTGCACTGGGACAGCTTATGCCTGGTTCTACATCCTCATCACCTTTCTGTGGAGAGGGTGGAGTATCAGCCCAAGATGGTGCAGAAGATATTATTGACTTGCCTGGCAACTGAGGGGAGTCAGGCTCCAGCACCTTTGCATCACTGTGATCAATGTGATCCCTCGCCTGATTCTGAGGTGTTGTTTTCTCATTGAGAGGTGAGAAGCCACTCCTGACAGGGTGAGACTGAAGTGCAATGTCACATGTGACTGATGTTCTTTCACTGCTTCTGTGGGCTATGTCTTGGGCAGGGGTCTCAGCTATTTCGGTGTTGACCACACAAAGTGGTCCACTTGCTGTCTCCCCTTGATTATTATAGGCCTCTGTAGAGGACTCTTCTAGTTTTGCTTTATTGTTAATGACATCTTCATTGGATGTCAGACTTCCTTTCTCTCTCACTTCAGAAGCTGAATAGGTTGTGGCAGACTGTTGCTCCTTGAAGGCATCATTCTGTCTCTCAGAAGTTAACAGTCTTTCCTCTGAAGATCCACACTCAGAGGTGAGATGAGGTGTCTCTGATCTTTCCTCTTTCCCAAGCGAATATAGATTGGACTCAGGCACATCTTTTGAAATAGCTGGTGATTCTGTTATAGGGTCCTCACCATTATTCTGTGATTCTAATTTGAACATTTCAGCTTTCATTTCTGAATCTTCATTTCCTTTACTGCTGGTGTCACAACACTTCCCAGCAAAGTCTCCTTCCTCTGTCTCATATTTGTTTTTCAGTTTCTGATAGATGTTGTCTTCTGTTTCATAAGAATAGCTTTCATTTGACACTTCTTTATTTAACTTATGAAAAAAGGAGGGGCACTTCTCATCCTCTAGCCACTCCTGTCGTTTCTCAGTTGCCTCAAAAACCTGTCCTTTGCACTTATGTTCTGTGGGCAGCTTCATTTTCCCAATTTCTTTTTCATCAGTTATCCTCTCAGTCCAGGCAGATTCCTCAAAATTCTCCTTCTGAGTACTTTCAGACTGTTTTATGCCTATTGGAGAATTACTCTCCTGCTTCTTAGGGCTTGGTGCTGTTGTGCTAATAGGAGACCTTTCATTTCTAATGCTTCTGACAGAACTGTGCTGCTCCTCTCCATACGGCACTCTCTGCACCCTAGGGTCACAGCTAAGATTATCTTCAGGAGCTGCACTCTGTATACTCCGATCTGAGTCACCTGACCTGACTGACATGTCATCTGTTGAGTTCATGGAGCAAGTAGAAACTGTATCCAGACTCAGCTGAGAATGTGCTGAAGCGTGTGCTGGACCTTTGCCCTGACCAAAGTAGTAGTAGTTACGTTCCATCTGATCTTCAGTGCTGCTGGAGTATCCTACTTCTAGTAAATCAGCTGGCATAGACCTTGGGGTGCCAAAAGAATCGCTGGGGAGAGGACCATGTTGGCTTTCAGGACATGAAGAGTCCTCCAATGCCTTTAAGTGGCCCCTATATTCCTCTCCCTTTTTCAGCTGGTTTCGCTTGTTAGCTTTTTTGTTGGCCATAAGAGCTTCTGAGAGCAATAATTGTTGGACATTGTTGGAGATGTTCTCTACCTGAGATGTCAGAGCATTAAGGCTCCACAAGCTTGGGTTGGAAAACAGCTTCTCAGAAAAGCGGTCCTTCATAGAACTGGAGTAGCTCTGTGATTGGTGATTAACACTTGGGGACGGGTGTGTGTGTGGAGGCATTAGCATGTTTGGATCTTGCAGGTTTGCAGAAGAGGAGGAAGGGTTGATTGGTTGGCCATACTGGAATGTGTCAGGATTGGGCATTAAGGGGGAGGGCGTGGAGCTATATGAGGGTGACCTGCCCACAGACCTTGCTGGTGAATGGCTGGAGCTTGGACTGCAGTTCTGGTAATACTGTTCAGGTGATCTCACAGAAATATCTGTTATACAGTAGTTTTGTTGGGGCTGATTATAATGTGGGAATTTTTGAAGACTCTCTGGCGTACCTGACAATCCCTGCAAGGAAGCCTGCTGTTCAAATCCAGCTCTTGAAGGAGGCTGTTGGTAGCCATAATTATTTGGTGGCCGATAGCTACTCTGCTTCAGGCTACTGTGGTTACCCATCTGCCTTGAATACTGGGCATTAGGTGGCATTCCATAGCCACCTTTGTAGCCATGAGGAATCGGATTGCATTTCTCCATGTAAGATGATGAGGTGGAGGAGGGTGGTTGGGAGTGTTGAGGGAAATGGATGTGGCTCTGTGGGTACATTAAAGGAGATGGAGTAGGATTGGGAGGATGACCTTGCTGATGGGGGCTCGTATAAACAGGGGCAGACGGTTGGGAGGGGAGATGGCACTGGCTTTGAGAAATGGCTAGCATGTTCTGCTCAAGGTACTGGGATGAGCCGCTGGCCCCAGGCTCAAGATGACCCACAATGTCCTGTTCATACTGAGATATTTGACCAGACTCATCCCACTTCTGCTGCAAGTGTCCCTCACTCATGTACTGGGATGAATATCCAGAATTTATGTGGCTACTGTAGCCAGCCTGCAGGTGCTGGCTTGGAGCTTTTCCTCCTCTGTATGGTTTCTTGCTCTGAGCTGAACTGCTACCATAGCTAGGGTAGGGCTGCTGCCCATAACAGTCCTTAGAGCTTGTTCCTGCTGTTGGCATCCCTGCAGCAGAAAGAGAGTGCTCCTCATAGCCCTGTCCAGTCTGGCTGTGATGTCTGTAATTCTCAAGGCGAGATAATTCATGGGGTTCCTGCTGGTAGCAGCGTTGGTTGCCCTGGAAACCACCCCGCTCTCTGAAGGACTGCATGGCTTCAGCTAGGGTGCTCCTTTGGAAAGATATAGAAAATGAGACATGGAGAGAGAATACTTGCTGGCTTGCTTTATCTTTTCTATCAGATTATTTCCCAGTTACACATTGCAATCAGTCACTGTTTTTTTTTTTTAAATTTGCCATTTTTATCATATGACAAATTTAATTGTAACACAAACATAGCTTACTCAGTCATTCAGAAAATCAGAACATTAATCTCCACAACACATCACAAAATGTCACTTTCTTACAGCAGCTGTGCTTAATCATCAAAGCCCTTCATTATATCTGGGAATTTCAATCAATTTTAATCAATTATTTATTATTGATTCAAAATATTAATCAACACATACAGTGTACTTGAAACATCATGGAATTGACAACATCTTTATGAGCGATTAGATAACTACCCAAAAACTGAGGAGAATTAGACCTGAGAACATATTGTACTACACTCTGGATCTCAGGGGATACCTTGGGCATAGTTTGCAAACTGCTGCTTTAAAAGGGTCATCAATTAATTAAACATCTGTAAAGACTTATGACAAATATGCCTCCTAGTGTCTATCCATGTCTATCACTAAAGACATGCTACATAATCTGAAATGTTGTACAGTTTTTGTATAGTACACAGGTAATCACAAAGGCTTTTGTCCTGAATAGCATGGTCTGTCCTCCAGATAGCCAGGAACAAGTATTTGTTTTATGGAGGGACTGAGGCACAATAAAGGGAACCTTGTCACCTAAAGACAGTGCAATAGAAGCTCTTCAGTTTCTGTACTCCAGCACTGGGAGCCTATCAAGGGACAACCACCTGGTCTTATCAGATGTTCACATTATTCATCTCACTAGCACTCTGTCTGAAGTCACCAGGCCCTGGAGCTTGCTGTTCCCCTTCAGCAATGGCAGAGCAGCTTCCCAGGAGGCTGTCCGCCATCTATTACTGGTTCAGTGATGCTGCTGTGCATGTTTACACAATGGCCCAAATAACATCACTTGGGATCCAAACTCCAGAACCTCAAAGATGCATATGACATGCAGTGAAATATACAAGTGGTGCATTTTTTGTTGCATATTTAAACAGGCATGCCCAATTAGATCTTTCCTAGAAAATGTAGGTCTTGACTGGCACTTTCTTTGCTAACTAATTTTAGGTAGAGCCTAGCTAACCTCACATGAGCAGAATGACCAGTGAGGAAATTTTTGCAGTGCTGGATACCACTTTTGGATATCCTGCTACTTCCTATGTATGAAAATAATTGAAAGTAGTTGCTTTTCAAAAAAAAGAAAAAATCATAGACAATGATTCTGCATTGTACTTGAAAGCATATCAGTGTTACAAAAATAGTAAATAAAAATGTATAATATATTTATTATAATATGAATATTAAGAATATGTAATTACCTCTAGGTAGTGGGGTAGATAGTTACTAAGGTACAGTAAACCTGTACATTATGCTTTGTAGAACAAATCTTATGGCTGGATATTTTGGATGAATCTCTCTATTAACACAGGACCATTACATATTATTCTTTAATTAAAATAATGATCACTTACACACACACAAAAAAGCCATTATGGGAGTTTTTTCTTCACTGTGCTCAAATCTAATAAACCAATCAGATCTTTTGGTATTCACCATTCCCTTATATAAAAACTGGGGTTATGGAATTGAATGATGACTGATGGTGAATAATGACAACTTGCAGGAAAAGCAACAAAAACTTTTTACTGAAGAAAGAATCCCTGTAGTTACCATCACATAGGAAACACCATATGTGGTTTTTATTGTTAAAAAAGCCAAGAGAAATTAGTTTTGACAGGGACATGCATGAAAAGTGTATGATAAAGGAGTTCCAATGGATCTGAACAACTCTCAACATGGTTTCAGCACCATGGTCAGCAGCTGCTCAACAACACTTCACACAACACTTAAAATGAACAACTGCGTTTCCATCAGCAGTATCCATTCGATGACGGGTGAAGAAAGTCAGTTCATGGACACAATGGAAACAATGCACGAAAGTGCTTGTTATACTTCATCAGAACTGCTGAGAGAAAGCCTGAGCTTTCATAGTCTTTCAGAACATTAGGAGACTCATAGCTATCAATCAAACAAGGGTGGGTAGTAAACAGAAAGGTGTGATGAAAGTGCACATTTTATTGTTGTCTGTTCAAATAAAACGGTTTGTAATTTGACACGATGATAACAATGTTGCCATTTTTGCTGTGGTGGCCTCGTCCAAGGAAGAGGCGCTGACGAAAGGGAAAAAAGTTTGAAAAATGAATGAAATTCATTCCCTTGAAATATCTGCAGTGAAATATTTGGATTGATTTGTAATTCATCTCATGAATTAGCCAAATTTAATTAACCGATCTCAGGCCTATTACTGCAGAAAGATTATCTAGCTATGGAACGAGGGTGAAGGAGATGCAAATGAGACTGGACACTTTCAATTGGTTTCTCTGTCTTGGCCAAGTGTAAGGTCTGTTTCCCATGTGATTTTGACAGACAGGGCTAAAGCTTTCAATCCGACCTTTGAAGGAACTGACCTACACAACAATCACTGGGAAAAGAAAAGCTTTTGGATGCTGGACACCTGGAATGTTCTGGAACAGTCTGTTCTGATTTTAGCTTATTTCAAAACCCGTTTGTCAGTTCTACGAATAATCTAGGTAATATGGATGGTCTTTATTAAAAAGAGAGTACTTACTGGATGATAGGAGGAGAAATACTTCTATTTTTGGATATCTGGTATTAAAATGTGTCTTGCTTAAAAATGAATCACTATTGTAGGGTAAAAATGGGTAGAGATCATTTAGATGAACTCTTGGGATGTGTTACATCAGTAGATTATTAGTTAATTGTTTTATGTTTGTGTTACAAGTGATTGCTACAAACATGAAATCCATCACATGAAGTGCTGATAGGGATAAATGCAGCATCAAAAAGCTATGCCATTAGACAAATATCATTGTTATTCCTTCCCAGTGACAGTATTGATTGACCAAAATTATTAGTCATCTCAATAATGTGATTATGCGACTTTTGACTATCTGGCTTTGGTATATTGTGGTTATCTTTCAGATGCCAGAAGTGAGTAAGGTTTGCACAACTTTCTCTATCAGAGGGCTATGCAGAGTGGCCTTTAAATGTCAAGTCCTGGTATTGTTGGTATGGTGACACTGAGTGGACTGATTGTGCTTACTTTCTCTCCCTGCTGAGGAGCCTACTGCCTGTTTTATTAGTACCAGCAGTACCCATAGCACCACATCTCAACAGAAGGAATACTCAACCTATGGTGATTTAAGCTTTCTCTCTAATACCAATTTTTACTCCCATGCTTTAGTGTGTGTGCGCGCATGTTTGCATGTCTGTGTTGAAAGAGAAAGACATGTTTACAAGTGTGTACACAAAAAAGTCAAGTCTCCAACTGCATCCATACTGACCAAATAATTGAATAAGAACTACGTGATTGAAGCAGGGATTGAGCAGCTTTGTGGGACAATGCTGTAGACTAAACAGAAAAAAAAAACCAGACTGGTGATGGTGTGCAGCAACCAGGGTTGGGTTAAAAAATAACTGCCATTTTTTACCATGCTGAAAAAAAAACAACATATACAACCTTGCTACCCTGCATGGGAGCTGACTTTACGTATGTAACCAAGAACTCAGCAGTCTTGGGAATTTCAGAAAGAGACAGAGAATTAGGGCAGCTGGCTGATTGATATTCTGGTGCACAAGAGGAAAAAAGAGGGTGGTAGAGAGAGAGAAAATGGAAGAGTGGAGAATCTTAGCAGGTTAGGCTGCTATGCTCTTGTCTCTTGGTTCTGTGCTCTACTGAAATAGCGGCCCCACTTTAACTGCAGGGGCGTTCCAGCTGGGCCCATGCACTCCCACACTTTCCTGCACTGCACCTTGTACTATGTTGCATTTTCCAGGCCAAAGAGTGCTTACATTGATCTCTCAGGTGAAATGAGAAGTCTCAAATGCTGGTTGTGCGGAGGGATTATTTTCTTTGAGACAGACTTCATCAATAATACCGGTACAAAGGCACAATGACATTACTGGCCTGAAATGCTATATGCCTTGCTGCGTTCAATAAGGGCACAGTCATTTATTTCTTCCTGTGAGGCTCGTTGCTCTGCTCCCTCTCCCCACCACTTCAACTCACCTAATTGATGATGCAGAACGATTGCAGTGTCACTCATGCTAGCTCTTTCTTCCTCGCCATCTTTCTCCCCCTCCTCTTTTTCTCCCCATTTATTTCAATGCTCTTTTGTTCACTGTCTCTACCTCTTTCTTACTAACAAGTTTTTCTGTTATACATATATATGTCTTCACTCTTTTGTGGTCTATTTTAAATACAGATTAAACTATTATCCCCCCCGCCCCCAGCAGAAGATTTGCTGGTGGTGACCTTGGGATTGTGGCTGTTGATGTCATGTGATCTGCTGTACACAAGCTTCTTTGAAAGATAAAGGCATAATGGTGACTGGTTCTCCCTGCCCACTGTGCATATCACTCCAAATCCACTGGTGCGTGCTGCAGGAGATATTCTACTACTCCATTCTATTTAATGCAATGCTACCAGCTCCAAGCCCACTCATATCAGCAATGACAATTTCCAGGATCTCAGACTGTCAAAGTACTGGGTCTGCATTGAAAATCCAGGACACTTTGAACCGATTTATCAGACGACCTTGCCAAATGGACCTTGCTTTTGTGTAGCAGTTGAACCACTTTACCAAATGCACTCTTGGCTCCTTCCTCTTGTGTATGAAGATTGGTCAGAAATAAGTCTGAATAATGGAATTGGCTAAGATTCAGTCCTGTTGGATAGAGAATGTGTGTTACAGGGAGGCAGGACAGTGGAACAGGTCTGATTGTTACCCAAGGACAAGACTTGGGAGTATTTATTCAGAAAACCCATTTCTGCTAAACTTAGCCAATGCTACAAGCCCTTGTGCCACAGATACACTGTGTATGTGAAATCAGAGCAGGGCCTGGATACACCACAGGGAACAGGTGAGAAGGAGAGAGGGACAAAGAGGAGGGGTTCGGTTAAAAGGAAGAATGAGGATTGTTGCCGAGCAATTTTTTTTGCATTCATTTTTCTTCCTTTTTTCCCCTTCATGTTGTCACTGAAAGAACATTGGCTCGTCAACGCTCACTATCCAATTAGCAAATGCCATTTAAGGGTTTTGTTAGACTGAATGAAACATTTCTGTACTATAGTACTCGAGTCCACCATTAGTACAGAGAAATTTTATACCACCCTTTCAAACAGTCTGGGTGCATTATGTGCTACAAATGTAAAAATGAGCAGGAGATCATAAACACTATTTCTGATAGGAGTGGTAGAGGGTGGTCAAACGAGAGCATCACTTTTTTTGAAAAGGATCCGCTGATGCGATTGCACTGTCAGAAAAGCTATCTCTGATACCTGGGAGATTCAGCAGTTTGGAGGGTGATGCTTAAGACAAAGGGATTCCATAGCTTTGGCTTATTTATTCCCTTCCTTCTATCTCACACACACCCCCTATCCCTCCCTACCTTCTGTCTGTTGTGTGGACTGGCTGGGGACAACGTCTGGACAGGGATGGGTGAGTGTGAATGTGCTGGTGGAGCACAGCCAAGCCAGCAGAGGGAGATGAGGATGACAGGAGCCTTTGTTCTCTGTTGATGAAAAGCCATACTGGATCCTCGCTCCCGCACAGACAGACATTAGGGCACATCACAGGCAACCAGTGCAGCATGATTAGATTAAACCCAGGCCAAAATTACTCTGCTTGCCCTAATTAAACTTTAATCTCCAATACCACACAGATTACCTGCATCATAATTGAGTGTAGGAGCGGAGGGCAGAGATTTTTGAGCGGGTTTTCTGAGAGAGAGAGAGAGAGAGAGAGAGAGAGAGAGAGAGAGAGAGAGAGTTAATGCTGGCTGAAGGTCATGTCCCCCTGCAGGGGAAATATCTTTCTCCTTTTCTCCATTTTTCCTTCCTTTGTGGATAGAGGACAGTCAGCTCCACCTATGGCTGCTGTCAGACTGAATGTCCCCTACACCTGGGCAAAGTCTATACAATACCACTGCAGTCCTTTACCTCCTGCCATCCCACCTTCCTGCAGGACTCATGGCCTCATTCTTCTCCATTTTATGCAAGCATTCAACATATTTTCTGCGTAGAAGTGTGTGTGAGTGTCAGTGTGCACACAACTGCATGCAGAACTGTGATTGATGGAGCCGATTCAGAGAAAGGACAGCAGGTGTCTACTCCCTCCCCCGTTTCATTCCACAGTCCAGAAGGTGATGGGCGATATGAGAGACACAATTTTCTAACTTAGAGCCTGCCGATGTCCTTTATGTCCGCAAAGGCCCCGTTGCCACAGAGATGGGATGCGGCTGGTTGAACACCGGCTCTGAAAAACACAGCGGATCAACCTTTTTGCCAAATCTAGCCTTCCTGTCTAAGAGCTTCACAAAGCTCTGATTACAGTTTGTCTGGCTTGTCTATAGACACTAATGTTTTTACATGCGGCTTGGTCCAGCGCATTAACAATGGTACAGGCAAATATAAAGTGAGTTGTGTTGTTTTCAAGACAAAAGTAACAGTTTGTGGGAGCAGAATGTGTGTGTTGTGCATGATAGGCTGTGCAGGGAAAGCTGCCTGGGGGTCTGCATGCCCTTCAGGATCCTGCCTGGCTATCCTTTGGATGGCTGAGCAAGAGGACTGGGCCAGCTGAGCCACGCTGGAGTCAGCAGCATGTGGCCAGACTCCATGTCTACTAGAGCTCATCACATCACTCATACAGCTCGAAAACACAGCTTTACTAAGATAAAACTGAAAAGATATCTGTTGCACTGTACTAATTTCCAAAAAGGATGATGCAGTACCAATAAAGACATACTAAAATGTATTTTGGTACACACAGATCTTTGATCTCTGGATGATCGACTCACAATGAATAGAGATTATCTGCAAACAGCGTGTGCATTCCAAACGTGGTAAATGCAGGCACCAGGATCCTCAGAGCTTAAGCTTTGGAAGAGGCAGCAGTGGCAAATTGTGTGCTGTGTTGCTTTAACATGGAGCATCAGCTCAGCTGCACACACACACACCTAGTCTGACAGCTCAGGGCTTTGAGGCAGGAGAGCCTTTTCCCCCTTGCACGAGAGACAGCGTGAGACGAAAGACAGAGAGAGAAGGAAACAAGTGAGCAGGAAGAGATGGACAAGAAATGGAGGAGAAAGAAAAGAGAGTAGGGGGGAAATAGAATAAACAGAGGGAAGTGGTATGGAAGGGGTGCTTTGTGGCTCTGAAGTGTGAAAGCAAATGATGCTGTTGCCCCGCTAAGTCTCAGAGCAGAAGGCACACGCAAGCGTGAAGGAAGAAAGCAGCTCAGCGGCGCATGAGAAAATTCAGAGCTGTAACGCAATTCTGCCTCTGATCGGCTCAGCAAACATGCCATTGGCCAGTCTCAGGCATAACGGTGAGTGCCAGTGCTTTGAAGAGAGCGGTATACAACACCTGCTGTGGAGGTGTAGCACGATCTCCATAAGCCTGCGTAGTTAGGTGCACACCAACCTGTGTCAAGAATTACTGATTGGCGCCTGATACAAACAGCACACAACCCCCCTTTTGCATCAGATGCCTAATTTGCATGCATATGGAGAGAAAGGGGAAAAAAAAACTGGTGCATAAGATACACCCTATCCACAACTGAAAGGAAAGAAAGATCACCTTTTCAGCTGGTGTCATTCAAACCTTCCTTTCTGCCTCAGTCCTGTTCTTGCTTGGTTTTGATCTCTTTTGTGACCACAGGCAGCACTTCAGAGAGCTGCACTGAGACCTCCATTAAAATTCGCTCACCCTGCTCTCTGCATAAGGAAGAGGTGATGACAGGGAAGTGTGTGTGTTTGCTTCAGCTGGCTGCTGCAGGTCTGATCGACTGCAATCCCTCAGTTCAAATGCATTAACTTCGCATGCAGGTCTGGCCATAATACCTTCTTAGGTCCTTTTTTCTGCACATAGGGAATATACTCTACATACAAAGACAAAAACATACCCCTGGATATGTAAATTAATTTCTGACATACATAGACAGTTTCTTAAATCACACAGTCTATCGTGTTTATTTGGGTTTATAAATCCACCTTCATATTGTGTTTCCTTCTGTTCTCTTTGTTTGATCTCTTTGCCCAGCTGACAGCCCACATCAGAGAATAATAACCCTACAATTGGGCACACGCACGTACACACACAATATAGACCCACTCTTTCTCTTCGCACCCCAACCAAACACAAGAATATGTGCACGGACCTCCCCCACTGCCTGCAAGCTCTTTCACCCTGGCTGGAGAAAACGATATTTGCGTGCGTGTCTGTGTGCAGAACCCCATCAGTCTCCATTGGGGGCTGTTTTCTGGTTGTAGGAGGCAGGATCTCTCCCTCTCCCCCACACTTAAAGCTCATTGATTCTTTCTCCCACCTCCAGCCTGCGTTTATTAACGTGCCACATCGCCGCCAAATCGCTCCTCATCTGTGCTGGCGCAGCTCGTGCAATTAGCCGCCCGCTGCCTCGGGGCCGGGGTGAGCGAGCGTGTAATACTGATGCCCTTCTCACACCGTAATGACAGACTGGACACAGAAGCATGAGGTGGAGGCCATGAGAGCTAGCCACGGTTCCAGTTGGCTTAATGGCCAAGATTATTTTCTTCTAGTCAGGTGCTGCTGAAAAGGAACTGGGGTTGACATCAGCCTCGTTACCTCAGAGATTCAAGGGAGGGGGTTGATGCATGTTCGCTAATGAGCTGTGACGGATTGATCTCGTCGAAGATTCTAGAAAAGGGAGAGAAATGAGACAATACAGTCTGTTCGTGCCGAAGATAGGGGAGTGTGTGTGCGTGCATGCAAAATAGGGCAGCAGTGAAGAGCTCGAGATGAACAGGATAGGTCTGAAACTCCTGGGGAGGGACGTGCAGTGGGACGAACCAGTTATTTTTAGGGGGTGACTCAGAGTATGTGTTTGCCAAAGAGAGACAGTTATACATTTCCCCCGGGTTTCAGAAGTGCACCTTCTCCCTTACTTTACTTACCTCTTTTCAAAGGATTCAAACATGTCTGCCTTTCACCTTGTCATTATTGTACTTCTGACCCACACATTACACCCACTGTGTAACACACATGCGCCTCTCAGCTGGAATAGAAAAGCACAAAGAGCATCTGGGCAACATCCAAAATGTATTGGCCTCCTACAAGTCAAAACATATCCGTTTCCGGTTGAGAGTACGCCGTGCGCATTTGGCTGCTGCTTCTCACCGGAGCTTTTTGTTTTTATTTTATTTCTTTTTTGTTTTTCTCTTTTTTTGTCTTTGTGTAGTTTGATGTTTGTTTTTGTTTGAGTGTTTTGTCCACCGGTTGTGGTGTAGCTCCGGACCCAGTTTTGGG
>JAODTV010000013.1:23426384-23438886 GCA_025399955.1 Galeichthys feliceps
GAGCGCTCTCACACACACACACACACACACACACACACACACACACACACACACACACACACCCCATAACTTCACATGTTAGCGGATGATGGTATTGAAGCATCTTTTCCGAGTAAATCAGCATGGAAATCTCGGTATTGATGCATTCCTTGAGACATTATATCTCGGGTCTGTTAGGTTTTTCAGCATCGATTAGGATTGTATGAATCATCCATTTACCGTTTCTCATTTCCAAAAGTGAAGAAAATCCTAGTCATGTTAAAGTTATTGGAATAAAGGAAATGGTACCTGTTGATTTGACTGGATGATTGGAAAAGGAACTCTTTGCAGAAATGAGAAACACAAAGTCAGAAGCTGACGCAAATTAAACATGTTGCGCAAAGACAAATTACCAAAGTGGTGTCGTGTTTTGAAAAGAGGGCCCTTTATTTGAAGCTCAAGGCAGTTCAGCTCGTGCAGTTCTCCATTTCTGAATCCTGTTCCAGGCTACATGCTTTGAAGCCAGCTGAGAAACTTACAGCGGCGTATTTTAACTTCTCAATCTGTCTTCTGATTTGATTTGATTTGTGGCACAGTGTCACTGGAAAAAACACAACCAATAGCTCTAAGCAAAGAAGTTGCAGGACGAAGGAACGAAGGAGAATGAGTAATAAAGAAATGAGATGATTGTTTGGAGTGCGACCGCGTTGCCATGGTGCAGCCCCTCCCTGGCAAGTGTGTCTGTGCGAGTGTTAATGTTTTTCTGTTAGTGTGAGTGAGTCAGGGGGGTTGGAGATGCAGTAGGGTGGGAACCGGGGGGCACACGCCCACTACATGGGACAGGAAGTGCTTACTGCACAGTCTGCAGGGAAGCATTCGTCACCAGCTGGGCCAAGCAGGGTGCTCTTTTTACATCAGATCCTGCTTTCCTGCTGAGTGCAGCGGGGAGAGGGAGAGGGAGGGAGAGAAAGAAAGAAAGAGAGAGAGGGAGGGAGGGGTGTCACAAGTACAGAACATGTTGCTCAGAGCTGCTTTTCCTGGTCAGAGTGCTCATGTCGTTTAACAGTTTAAATGGTGTGGTGACACCAAAGCCGTGCCAAAGTCAAACGTTATTTATGAAATACAGAGATAAGATCTGAGAAAACGCCGATGCCACATCTGTCAACACGCAAACGCATTGCGTTATGATTTATAGTCTAGTGAACTTGCAGGAACGTTGACCTTTTAATAAGCAAAGTTGTTGGTTCTGGTAATAACCAGTGTCAAAAAAAGGTGTGTGTAGAGCAAAATAGATTAATATTCAGGGGTAACAGGTGGATCTAACAGACTGATTAACATAATAACTAAGGAATAAAAGCTGTGTTGTGCAGTTACAGGAAAATAATCAGTGACGTTCTGACGTGAAGCGGGGTTACTGATCCCCGAAGCGGATTATTTTCTCATAACACCATGTCCCAAAGAGTTTTTTCTTCCTCTTATACCACAGAATTTTCCCAACAGTGACATTTCTACATACACAGCATCCATTTTATTCATTTGTTAACTCATCCGGCCGACAGGTGATGAGTTTATGCCATCGTGTGTTGTCCGTCGTCCATCTGGCATCATCCACATTTCACACAAATCGCTTCTTCTCCCTCAATTCTTCACCGATTTTGATTCTTTCTGGCATGAAGGTAGGGGTGCCTAGGGTGCATATAACTTCTACCCAGATTTGCTTAATTACAATTATTAATGAAGTAATGGACTAATTAAGCCTTAATGTCTTGCAGTTCAACAAAAATCACTTCTCGGGCAATTCTTCACCATTTTGGATTCTTTCTGACAAATAGATCGGTATTCCTAGGGTGGATACAGCTTCTATATGTGTGTATATAGCTTGCAACATTTATTGTGCCCATAAGGTGGCCCACTTTAGATTGTTCCTTCTGGACTAGATGGGGCTGGAGTGAGCTACGCCGTCATTGACGGACTTGTTTTCCGATATCAGCACGACACGGAGATCCGTCTATCTATCCATCTATACCACGTATCCATCAGGGTCATGGGTGAAGCTGAAGCCAATCCCAGCTGACTTTTGGCAGGGAGGCGGGGCTCACCCTGGGCTAGTGTTTTATTCCTTCCAACCATTAAGTGGTCAAGCTGATGAAAAACCATCATATGTGATAGTTTTTTTTACTGATGAAGAGAAGAGGGCTATATTGTTGGTTTTCTTTTATGTTTACGGCCTAAACCCTGAGGGAAGAACTCAACTAATTAAGCCTCTTTGTCCTCTGTGCAGAACTGCTTCCTTTAGTGGTTCCTTTGTAGTGGCGTAATGAAGAACCCTGACACTGGCTCGAGCTCCCTCTCGGCTAAGATCACACACACGCATATTGGGAATCCTGTACATCAAGAATATTAATAAGGATTTATCAAGGATATGATACACAACTGTTTAACTCTAATCCGATTGCCGGGAATCCAAGACGTCAGTCGATTCCAAGAGCTGACTCTTCATTTCGAAAAGTTTCACGCTGTCTGTGCTGGTGTTCTAAAACCAAACACTGTCATGCCTGTTTATCTCCAACCCAACCTCGGATAAGATGCTGTGTTGTGGTACAGATATGAATGGCTAAATGAGTACTGGAGGAACTGGTGCATGGTGCCGTAATGGATCTGGAGCTTGTTCCCATGGACACGCTTCCCTTAAAGCCGGCAGCATCAGCAGTGAAGATCGAGCGCTTCTCCTTCTCATCGTTAGAGGGCATGAATAACTGTGTAGAGACCAAGTGAGCATCCTGGGAACTCGTTATCCGTGACTGTCATTGTTTTTCTTACTCAGTAGACGTGATCCCATTTTATTAATAAATGTACACAATGTCCTTTTTAATAGAATAGAATAGAATAGAATAGAATAGAATGCCTTTATTGTCACTGCACAATGTACAACGACATTTAGTTCATCATAGGAGAGCAAAGCCGCTGCGAACGTGCGCGCCGCCACTCTTGGGCACGTCAGCCCAAGGCCGTCCCACGTTAACCTAACTGCATGTTTTTGGACTGTGGGGTAGCATTCCAATGTTCTATTGTCCAATTTTGGTGAGCCCGTGCGAATAGTAGCCTCAGTTTCCTGTTCTTAGCTGACAGGAGTGGCACCTGGTGTGGTCTTCTGCTGCTGTAGCCCATCTGCTCCAAGATTTGACATGTTGTGTGTTCAGAAATGGTCTTCATACCTTGGTTGTAATGAGTGGTTATTTGAGTGACTGTTGCCTTTCTATCATCTCAAACCAATCTGGCCATTCTCCTCTGACCTTTGGCATCATTTTTGCCCAGAGAACTGCCGCTCACTGGATATTTTCTCTTTTTCGGACCATTCTCTATAAACCCTAGAGATGCTTGTGCGTGAAAATCTCAGTAGATCAGCAGTTTCTGAAATACTCAGACTAGCCCGTCTGACACCAACGACCATGTCACGTTCAAAGTCACTTAAATCATCTTTCTTCCCCATTCTGATGCACGGTTTAAACTTGAGCGGGTCGTCTTGACCGTGTCTACATGCCTAAATGCATTGAGTTACTGCCATGTGATTGGTTGATTAGATATTTGTGTTAACGGGCAGCTGAACCTAATAAAGTGGCCAGTGAGTGTAATTGTTATTGCTTGGGGTGTTTGGGGAGATTTTATTTTTCAAGGTCAGATTATCGTGCATTTTTTTCATGAGATCAGAGAATTTGTATGAAAAATGAAATAAATTCTTCATGTTGATTTAATTTCCGAAATAAGTTCAGGTTGAATTTGTAACATGCAAACACGGCGATTTGGAACATCAATGATAGATAGATAGATAGATAGATAGATAGATAGATATAAAAAATGTGTGTGTATAAAACAATCAATCAATCAACATGTAGTTTAGTTTAAGAAAATGAAAAAAGAATCACTTAAGCTAGATTTGTGTGTCTCTCTCACTGTGTCTGATGTTACTGCAGATTCTCTTCCCAGGTGAAATTTACGTGTCCATAGCAACAGGCTTCAGCATTTATCAGTTTATCACGGAGGGTCTCGGGTGATAAACGTGACGCTCTTTGTGTAAGACTTTCCCACCTGTCCTTTATATAAGCAGGCTGAGTCTCATATGTCCCTATCAGAGATACTAAGAGCTCTCCGAGAGACCAGGCACTACAAATCCTTTTTCCCCCCTATAAAGAACAGCAGAACAGGCTGGTGTGGAAATTGCGTGGCTCTTACTGTGATGTTTAGCAGAATACAGAGTAGATATTAGCACAGACCTAGCTGCTCTGTCATTGATAGTGTGGGTGTGTATGATTATGTGCATATGTGATCACATGCTCTGGCACCTCTGAGAAATACGCGGTTTGTTTGGCATTGTTGTGTTTGCACAGGGATGAGCCATAGCTTGCTGAATGTTCTGGCATTCAAAGGAGGAAGTGTGTGTATGTGTATGTGTGTGTGTGTGTATGTGTGTGTATATATATATATATATATATATATATAATATCAAAAATAAATAAATAAGGGAAGCAGTGGGACCTCTGACCATCACCCAGGTCCTTCCTGTACCACTGAATCTAATTGGTTTTGTTTTGGTTTTTTGAAGCCATTTATGTATACTACCTGAGCCTCAAAAACAATATAACGAAGTGCCTTTTTAGAGAATGCACATGTTTTGATAAGAGGAAACACTGAGCATATTGAATGCGTAACCTGTGATGGTAGGTTTGTGGTTTGCATTTAAACTAACTATGAACAGGAACCTTTTGAATAACACAACCAGCCTTTGTCTTGTGATGATCTGTTGTGTCAGAGGGATTTTTACCCAAGACTGGAAACTACTTCACATGTCTTGTAGAGACTTGAAATATAGTTGAGTCATATTGCATGATGATGTCTCATCAGTCTACAAGTTGGACAGGAGAAAATGAGACGGAGGGTAGGAGAAGGAAGAGAAAGCTTGACTCATTAAAACGTTAATACTGGGGAGTGGTGGGGAATGGCTGTATGTAATTTTACCATGACGAATAATCCTCATATTATTTGCCAAGATAACAGTGTTGACTGTAGTCTGTTAGTCAGTGATATGTACACTCCCTGTCATTCTCTGCATTTTATAAATCAGGGTAGGTCTGTGTGAAGAACACGTGTTCATAAGATGCTTTTGATTGAACACCCATAACCATGCGTCATCATTAAACTTGTGGAAATTTTAGCAGTATGCAGTATTTATGCTGTTCTGTTTGTCCAAACTGTTCTACAGCCTCTTAGCCCTGGATGTTAATGAATCTTATCAGTCCCCTTTATTAATAAACCTTTTTGAAAGTGGAACTGCACTCTGGACAAAATAACATAAAAACCTTCAGTCTGTCCCCCATCCTTGTCTCGTTCCACTGCCACCCTTCCTGACTTAAGATAACAGTGACTTAAGATTAAGTATTCTTTTCCATTAAAAAGGCTCGAAGTGGAGATGATGCTCTCTGATTGGTCTCTTTGTGGTTGACAATGAATAGGCCTCATGTGGGCCATTTCCCCCCCCCCCATTTTTGTTCTTCACAATGGCTTGTTTTCAGTGAAAGCCAAAAAAGCACACTAGGCTTGTGAGACAGCCGATAAGCATTGTCTTTTTCCTCAACAGTGTTTGGAGACCCTCACGCACCGCCAGATGGACATGCAGAAGTTTATTGCAGCTGGCTGTAAGGAGGCTTTGCTTGAGGAGAAGAGGAGGTTCTGCTTCCTGGTGGACAAACATTGTACTTTCTCCAACCATTTCGCAGGTTTTCATGAAAAGGTTAATTATACTAAGCATTTAACATCTAGTTTCTATTGGATCAGTCAATCTTTATTTCATAAAGCTGTATCTAGAGGTGGTTTTTCAGTTTACATCCTGTATATTTTTGGAATGGCAAAGGAAAATGTTAGTCTACAAAGACATTTTCCAGATTTACAAAAAAAAAAAAATTAAACATTGATGTATCCTTCAACAAGACAATCATGTAACATAAGGCAAGAAGTCTTGCCATGATGTTTTCAGTCTCCAGAATAAAAGAAAGCAAAAGAAATTATACCAGATATTTAAAATTAATTAATGAACTATTATAACTGAGAGGATCATAGTGAAAGGCAAATGATTGAATAATATCATTTAGCTTTTTTCACTGTTCGTTTCCTCATGTGCTATACACCACAGATTCCCAACCGTGGTAGTGGAATACTCTATCTTGCATATTTTAGTGTTTTCCCTTCTCTGAATCCACCCGGTTCAACTAATCAGCTGATTAGAAGGCCTTCCTTAGTTGAAGTGGGTGTGTTAGAGCAGGGAAGACACTAAAGCATACAGGACAGGGGGTACTCCAGACCCAGGGTTGGGAGACTGTACTATGTACCATATATTACATTCAGAAGACAGTCGATTCCAGATTGTGTTTTTCATGAGAGAAGTGGTTTCAGTCATTATTGTTATTGAAGATATGAGAGAATTATTACCCCTGAATCTTTTACTTAATATATTGTCAGTAGTTTTTAATTAACTGGTATACTGTGTTCTCACTTTAAAGGCAAAGGATATACTAACAGACCAGATACCTAACTGGCAAGACAAATGTACTGATCTTACCAACGTCCCAGACAGTGTGATGTCAATGATAGAAGGTCTGCGCACCCCAGTGTCCATAACCCCTCAGGCTTCTCCAGCTGTAACGCGTCACAGCAGGGTAGGTGCTTCACAGTCTGAAAACAAAAAATTACATGTACATAAGATATTTTATTTTAATCTATGTATTTCCCGAGGTCGACCCATGTCATACCATCAGGATAATTCACAGAATGTGAATAGGGAATATGAAATATTGGATGAAGTAATTGTAATACGTGTCGATGCCACAGCATTTATTCCTTTCTTGTTCATTCAAGTTCTAATCATGCTACTGAATAACACCTTTGTCATCATTTCACAGAACAATTCTGATGCAATGATTCCACCTCCTGCACCCCCACTAAAGGCTCAAATAAGTCCGTTGGTGACCATGTTCAACCAAGACACAGCAAAACAAGAGAATGTGACCGGTAAGGTGCAGTCTAACAAATCATACTGCACCGATTTTATTCTATATGAAAACACTAGATGTAATTTCAGAGCTAGAACTCTTCAATTATAAGTCTATAACTACCTCCAGCTTTACAGTTTCATACTACATAAAATTGGTAAAAACACTTCATACCAGATGGATCAGGATCATCACAGTATTTCATGTCCCCTCTTAATTGGCAGATAATGGTAATGATGGGAGTCAAATGGTCAGGTCTATTTCGATGGCTACAGGGCTGAACCATATGAGCCGGAGGCCACGCGTCAGGACTATCTTCCCCCACAAATCTGACAATAACAACACCCTACTGAGCTTTGATGAGGGTGACTTCATCATCCTGCTCATCCCTGATGAGAGAGACGGCTGGCTTTATGGAGAATTGGAGAAGACCAAACAGTAAGGCACCATACGAATTCACTTTGTTGAACTACATTTGGTGTTGAAAAGTGTTTGTTTACATTTTGTATAAAGTCAGAATTATTGATGATTTATGAATGGGAGGAAATATGAATATATAAAATAACAAATGAATATAAGGAAAATAAATTGAATTTAGTTTTATTGTAACACATTTTTTCATATGGCCTAAGTAGTGCATTTTATATAGGCACTATATAACTAGGCACGTTATATAATTCTGGCTGTATGGAACCCCTGATAACCACCAACGGCTGTGTGTGACACCTTGTGCACATGGGCTCACAAGTCTTCCAACAAAGTGACAGTGATTCATGACATTGTTTGTAATAAATACTGCCGTGATGCAGCAATCATTCCCTAGAATGTGCTTGTCAAGGTGACACAGGTTCCACATTACAAGGAAGACTGGCAACTCTCCAGTTTATATAACCAAAGTTATGCATGTAGCCACTCTTAGATGCCAGAGCTGTCTTTAACACTTGGATAAAGTATACTAACAATGTCATGAGGAACAGGACTCCCCTTAGGACTTTAAAAGTGCTCAGAGGTGATCACTATGCTTACACCACTGAGGGGTACCTTGTAGAATTTGGAAAAACTGCATGTTAATGCCAAGGAAAGCACACTCTGAATAAAGCCCATGAGGATGAAATGATCCTTGTAGAGGGTCACAGTAGGGAATGGGGGGTCCATCGAACAGGTAGGCCAGCAGCAGTTGATGGCAGAAACATTTTAAGAGCTGTGAAGAAAAACCCCAAAATCAGTCATGGACATTGCCAACAACCTCCCCAGGGCAGGGGTGACCAGTAACACAATCTATTGATTGAAAAAGAGCAGAAATATAGAGGCCATACCACAAGATGCAAACCACTGATCAGCAGTATGAATCAGAAGGCCAGAATGGAATTTGCAAAGAAATACAGAGCTGAACCACAAATGTTCAGGAACCAAGATTAACCTCTACCAAAGTGTGGAGAAAGAAAGGATCTGCTCATGATCCAAAACATATGAGCTCATTGGTCAAACACGGTCGAGCTAGTGTCATGGCTTGGGCTCACATAGCTGCTACTGGATCAGGCTCACTAAGCTTTATTGATGTATTCATGATGGTAGCAGCTGAATGAATTCAGAAGTCTACAATAACATTGTCTGCCAATTTAGAGAAATGTATCCATTCTAATTGGGAGGAACTTTATCATGCAGCAAGACAATGACCCAAAACCTACTGCCAACACAACAAAGGACTTCATCAGGAGAAAAAATGGAAGGTTTCAGACTGGACAAGTCATTCTCGACCTTAACACAATTGAGCATGCATTTCACCTCTGGAAGAGGAGACTGAAGGGAGAAACCCCCCAAAACCAACAATTGAAAGAAGCTGTGGTACAAGCCTGGGAAACCATAACAAAAGAAGAATATAACAGTTTGGTGATGTCATTGGATGTTTATTGTAAGAAAGGGATACACAACCAAATATTTAAGTTATTTCACGAAATCGAGTCGTACATGAGCTGATAGCCGACGAGGCGTGTAGTGCCGAGTTGGCTATAAGCCATGTATGACGAGATTGAATGGAATAACTGTTTTATTCTATCCACATTCACTGGATTTAATTTTTTGCAAATTCGATAAATAATAACTTGATACAGAACGTCTGACAAAATCATTTCCGCTTTGAATGTAAAAAAACCGGCGAAATGACAGTAGCAATTTGTGAAAAAGCTATAATAATTTCTGAAAAATACATTCTTACCATCAAATATTTTTATTCCATATATTTTTTTTTTTTCTTTTCTTTTCTTTAGGGTTTTGTTTTCGAGTAGAGTTTTTTTTCGTCTTCGGTTGGTTCAGCAACACGCTCCACCATTTTGTGTTTCTCTACTCACGGTATATGAGTTGATAGTCTAGTAGTAGAGTAGCCAATCAGAGCGTGCGATTGCTCATATCCAGTCAATGTGGATAGAATAATGCGTGTTATTTACTTTAAGACTATTGGTTCCAATATTTTGCTCGCCTAAAATTAGGTGATCTGACACCAAAGGTGCCATGTTCTAAGTTGTTTAACACACGTAGAAGTAAACATCAGGAAAGGAAAGCTGAAATTCTGATTTATCATTTACAGAATCATTACTTTTCATTGATCCAACATGATCCCTAGGGCTAATGTAGAAGGCTCAATGGGGGACATCAGTATACACAACTGCCCATGATTTTCTGCCAATTATCTGTGGCAGAAAGAACACTGATTTCATTCATGTCGACTGAATAGCTTTTATAGACATGACTTCGCTTCTGATTTTCTAATGAGGTAAACTGTACCAGCACAGCTGCAGAAGAATTGCAGCTATGTGGGAGAAAATTGCCAGTTTCCACCACTACTCCAAATATTTATGAAGCCTTTCACTTCAGCAGCCTTAGAGTGAATTTAAACCAGTTTCTGTCCTTTAGAAATTCCAGTTGAGATTTCAGATAGTCAATGAAGTCAGTGTATTGCACGAGAATATTTCTCATGCATGTACAGTATTTTTCTACTTTAAAGCGTGACGGTAGTATTAGTTTTGAAAGCAATTTTAGTCATCAGCAGCTTTAACATTAGCTATGCATGATGAGTGCAATCTAAAACATGAGAATAGCAAGATTTAACTTGGACCTAGTGCTTCTAATTAAAAGAAATTTTACGCTTGTCTAATGTTCTCAGTAATAAAACATTCTTCTTTCTTCTAATGTAAAATATACCCACAAGGTGAAAATTAGAAACTCGTTGTCATAGAGGGTTCAATCACACATCCCTGCTTTTTACAACCAGGCCACGAGTTTTGACTTTGACCTTTATAAATGTTTGTGATGCCTGTTAGTGTAAATCAAACAGTTATTTACTTAGTCTTCACTCAGGACGAGAAGCATGCTTTGAAATGAATGACAGATTAACTCCATGTTCTGTATCAAGACTGTTTCTAGCAGGGTTTACAGCCACTGGTTATGTAAGCCAGAGGATGGATTGACATTCAGTAGACGCATCAGTATAATTTCAAGCTGAGCACTTGGGTGAAACTGTGATGCATCCATTAGATACCAGATGAGTGAAACTCATTACAGCTGTCTGTCCAGATAGTGCTGCAGAGTAGTAGTGGTATTTGGTACTGAAAATGATACTCACATTCTCTCTGGTTATCCGAGCATCTTATCTTTGGTCTTGAGAAAAACATTTTAAAAGAGAAGGTACTCGTGCCTGTGTCTATATACGTTTTCAGTCCTCCAGGTCATTGAACTGTCAGGGAGAAGTGAGCCAGGTTGGAGTAGTGAAGACTCATCTGAGGGGCTTTCATCACTTCAAGTGGATCTTCACACCTTTGATGTGATAAAGATTTTTAAGGTTACAAGTCAATCATTGCAGTTTGCAGGTGTGAATTGATGTGAAGCTGCCAGAGTAAAGATACCGGAGTAAAGATACCATTACAAGTAACTTGAGGTGCAGATCTTCTCCCCTCTCTCTCTAAGCAGTTGTCTTCTCTTATGAAAGATGGACGGTAAAGAAATCTGAAAACTCTTGTTCTATACCTGTAGGTACACAGCAGTGTCTTGACTAGAGGAGGTAGCCCTCCTGTGTTGGTTGTTAAACAGGACTTGTTTTTCCACTGGCCAATTCTACATTGCATTGTATTCTATACATGATGTTTCTTTTATGTGTACAAGTTCTGTCCTATTACTTGGTTTGAACAATAATAGTTCTGCTCTGGGTATGCGTGTGTGCTCATTGCTCATGTTGTAGCAATGCAATATATCTTTTTCTTTTTTTCTCCACCGTTTATATTATCACACGCATTCTAATGTCATGTCCAACCCATGTTTTAATTTGCCAATCACATTGCGATAATGCCATGTCATAGGTTTGACTTGGCATGGAGATGTAACAGGCCTGCCCCTTTTTCTTACTTGGAAATGACGTGATTCCATTTTTTTTTTTTTTTTTTTAAATGCTTACACAATGCCCGTTGCTGTGTGCTTACACGTTTTCTTTCCTACTCATTTCAACAAGAAGTGGTTTGTCGGTTCCTTTCTCCTGTTGAAGACCGTAGAAGAGTCCTTTTGTTTTAACATGTGTTTTGACTACGTATATTTTTGCTAGAAAGAAAACGTGTAAGCACACAGCAACGGGAACTCGTGAGGAGTAGCAGACAGACACGTTACAGCGCGCGCCATCTTTTTTTTTTTTTTATGTAACCACATCATTTCCAAGTAAGAAAAAGGGGCAGGCCTGTTACATCTCCATGCCAAGTCAAACCTATGGCATGGCATGACATTATTGCTGTGTGATTGGCAAATTAAAACATGGATTGGACATGACATTAGAATGTGTGAGACAATATAAATGGTGGAGAAGAAAAAGATATATTGCATCTCTACAGCATGTGTGTTCACTGCTTCAGTTGGGTTAAATGCAGAGAGGAATTTCAAGTGTACATGTGATTGAATAAAGTTGTTGTTGTTGTTGTTGTTCTAATGTTTCTTAGACAGATCATCAATATAGGAGACAGTCTGTTTCACTTATCACAGTTACATGATGTTTTCAGTTATGTTGGGCCTTAGCTGGTTTAACAAAGTGCCAGCTAGTATTTGACTCGGACGTTCTGCACATAGGCCATGGAATGTCTAATATCTTTTTGTATACTTTTCTGGCCACGTGCTTCAGGATCTTGTGTACATGCACATTAGGCCTAATTTGTTAGTAGTGTTGTGTGTAAATGTTGGCATAAACAAAAGAAATTTCACCGGATTTACAAAAGTTTCAGAAATGCAGGTTTTCATTGTACTTGCCTGCACGTGTTGTTGAATGCCAATCACCTGTAAATTACCAAGCACAGACATATCTCAGCTGATTTTCATGTAGTAACACATGCAAACCTCATGCACAGACAGCTGTGAGCACGAAACCATAGATCAATACCTGAAAGGCTGAAGGTTTTTTGGTTTGTTTGGTTTTTTTTTTTTACTCAAAATGAAACTCTGGCTAAACAGAAGCA
>JAODTV010000013.1:23533970-23543995 GCA_025399955.1 Galeichthys feliceps
ATATAATGTGTGTGTGTACACACACACACTTTTTTGAAAGTGATTTTTGAATGTGTGAATGGGCCAGGAATGAAAAAAGAACCTGTGCAGGAAGTTGTGCTTGTGCAGGTGAGTAAGTCCAGCAGCAATCTCACAGGCCATCTTCTGCAGCTGCAGCAGCTCTCCATTCCTGTACAGCCACTCATGCTGAGTAACATAGCTTCTCAGATCCCCCTGCACAGCAAATCACAAATCAGACAGGATACACAAACTAATTCCACTGCTGCACTGCTACAAGAAACATCTACCCACATAAAATTAACAAGTCCAAGTTGTACGTATGTTGATACTGCACAGTGTTCGCTGTGAAAGTCAGCATGTGCTTTACTTAGATTTGGCCACTGAGGGGCAGCAAGCGCTCTCCGTACAGCTACTTTTACTGCTGCACAGGGACTGGACCAAATAAGGGAAAGGCAGTTTAATGGAGTATGCTATATGCTGTGTCACATCAATTTAAAAATAAAAAGAGCAGTGCTCAGACTGGCTTGCATACTCTGGGGCTGCTCCTCTGGGTCGGGTTTCTGGACCCAAACGCAAAAGACCAGTTTAGGAGACGAGAGCAGCCCTAGCACAAACATCTTCTGGTGCCAGCAGGGAAATGATCCAGGGTTAAAACATCCGAGTACCTCAACTAATTAATACTAAAATCATAAAAAGAATATCAATTTTAGAAATGTAATACATTTTGCACATATAAGCCAACATGCAATTTAAATGTAGCGCCCCTTTTAAATATATAATACATGTCAAATATACATTAAATTATAGTCACAATACATTTTGGAATATGTTCCATTTTAAATTGGATATAGCTGATCCTCGGAGTAGAATAAAAATGGTAAATGGACCTGTTTGTTTGCAATATGTAACCATGCAACATGTTTACACTGAGAAAACCCTTACATAATATTAGCGATACAACAGAACAGTGATTTTAACACAAATCTTAAAACACCTGCTGCAGGAGTCTCGTCTTAAAGGCCAAAAAGAGTCCACCCACAGAATGCAGAGGTAGCGACACTGCTCCCACTACTACAACCATATAAAATGTATGACAATCTTTCAGCAAACTTGTCAAGCCAGTGATCGCAGGAGTGATGGATGATATAAACTTTGTTTACAAGCAGTCAGGCTCAGCTGCTTTCCAGGACTGCTTGACAATATGCCAGTGGTCCTTATTGTTATAGAAATATAATAGTTCCCTTAGCCTCATCATGCAATGTGTTTCCACACCATATGAGTCAAGTACACTTGTTAAATAATCCACCAAAGGTTTTCGGTGCATTACAAAAGCAACTATGGTCTCACCAGGACATCAAGAGAACCACCAAGTTGAAAGTATACAACGCCGCAGTCTCCCCATCTCTGCTTTACGCCACCGAATGCATGATGCTCTACCGTAAACATTTCAAGAAACTAACCAGGCTAAAACTCCGACACCTGCGTCAAACCCTCAAAATAAGATGGCAGGACAAGGTCCCCGATGTAGAAGACCTCAGGCAAGCCAATACAGTAAGCGTGGAAGCCCTTATCACAGACTCCCAAACTTCACTGGGCTGGACACATCCGGCGCATGCCTGACACGTGACTACCCAAAGCCGTTTTCTACAGAGAACCGAGCCGAGGAAAGAGGAGACAAGGAGGACAGAAACTGAGGTACAAAAGACGTCTTGAAGAGGAACATGAAGAATGTCGGAATTATCGATCAGACATGGGAAAGGGATGCCTTGGACAGAGCAACATGGCGAAGCATAGTTAAAAGCTCAGTGTCCGCAATTGAAGACAAGCGTCAAAGGGCGTACACGAGAGCTCACAAAGCCAGACATTCCATGGCAGCTCAACCAGGCCGTTCGTTCCACCGCTGCGGACGACTCAGTCACTCTGGTGCGGGCCTAGCAGCCGTCTGCGCAACCTAATGAAGCAGTCATCATTGCTAGCGATGGACAGCCGACGACAACGATGTATTAAATAATGTCACATACAAGAGACTCCAGTTGATAAATAACAGGTTGAAGTACGAACAGAGCCACTGATGGCGGATAGGGAAATGGCTAACTCTGGCCTGTACTTTGTGTAACTGCATGTGCATAATGCATGCATAAATGCTTCACCGAGTGAAATCTTGTTTCACTGTCAACAACTCCTCACACATCATTGTCAACAACAGAGAGAGCAAATGAGTAAAATAGTGTTTGGCTGTGGTTTAGACTCCAGCACATTAACTATACCAAAGCTCCATTTACTGCTGTATCAAACCAACTTCTTAGCTAAACTATTGTGTTAATGAGAATGCTACACTGGGTGGAAATTCTACTCCATACTGCAGATAATCTGTAGCCAAAAACCACAGGGCTAATAAATACCATAAATACTAAATTACTGTGAACAAGATCATAATCCTGTAAGCTATAACTCATTAGGCCTTAAAGCTTTTATTATGAGAATGACATAAAACAAACTTCATTCCTCGCACACAATACAAATTTTTTTTTAACTATTTGGTGTTGATTAAAAAAATTTAACCTTCCAGAGTCACAAAGTCCTCACTGACATGCATACTGACGTACACACACAAACACAAGCAGCAACCCCTGAAGACAGCCTTTACAGGAGAGACTGTCACTCAATCAGGCAGCAACTGGCATTCTGCAAGACTGCTCCGGTTGCACCTCACAGCTATATTCCTGTCTAAAATGCAGCGAGTCAGGGTTACCAATGGTTACTCGGAGAGACAAACAGCAAACAATCTGCAGAGCACCTCAGAACAAATATGCCATGGGAAATAAAATTTGATACATTCGCCAAAATAAACCTGATTGAGGTGTAAAGAAAATGCTTGAGGTTTTATTGTGGTGACTTTAAGGAGGTGTGAAGTATGAAAGTGATTTATTACCAAATGCTTAAAAATGAAAACAGAGGAAAGGTGAAGAATAAACCCACAGAAACATTGTGTGAAATCGTGTTATGTAATATACAGGGTATTAACGTGATTAAGATTTTCAGTTATTATTATAAACAAACAAACATTATTTTGATGACGATCATAATTTCCTACAAGACTTACATGCATGCTAAGTACTACTGTTAAAGAACAGCTTTGCTAGGTTCCAGGAACTAAGCAGCAAAATAATGATTGAACAACCTTTTTTTCTCTGAAGACATTTAGAACAAACCGTATGAAAATGAAATGGCTACAAAACTCAATTTGAGCAAAACTTCTGAAAAATCTCAGACTTCACTGCTTAAACAAAATCCTCATCGCCTCCTTGTTCAAAGGAATAGCTCCTTTAAATGTTACGTGTGTCTACACTGGGCTCTGTGCTGCCTGGGGTCGCCTGAGAGCAGAGCAGATCAGAATCCAAGCTACACAGGCAGCTGAGGGACGAGCTGATCCACTGAGAATGCAGGCTACATTATGCAACTCTGGGCCTTTGTGAGCTCATCCTGGCCCTGAGGGACAGAGCATGGCTGGATGCCATCCACCTGCTCTGTCCCATGAGGACTTCAGCCGAAAGCTGCAGGATCTCACCGCGGGGCAGGTGCTCCCAGTGTACCATGCTAACCAGGCTTTGCAGCGCACACTCCTAACGAGGTCCTCTTTGGCGTCATTTAACCTCTGAAGCACACTCCATCCAATCCAAGGGGAGAACATGGCAAAGACAGTGCTTTCATTTGGCAAAGACTTAAAATGTATTAGAGATCAGCAGTGTCTGTTTAGAGTCACAGTTAAAGTATGTGGTATGGTCGTCAAGTCAACAACTATTATTGTATACATATACAGTTTCCATGACAACTGCTCATATATTTGCATTATCACTGAAAAAGTTCTCTGAGCACACAGCAGTTGCCTCAGCCAATCACAGGTCAATTTGGTGCACCTGCTCAATTAATATTCATGAACTACCTTTGAAAATTCAACCTTCCATACATTACAGTGATGCATAAGAAAATCTGATCTTGTACCAGTTTTTAACCCTTTGTCTTTACAACGTGCAAAGGGTTTTTTAATGTTGAATGGGCCAATACTATAGAGAACACTATTCATTTCCAATAACAAAGAAGATACTGAAACCTTGAGTATCTGCCAATGTCGATACCCATCCATTATTTTCTTCTTTAAAACTTACTAAGCTTTAAAATAATATTTTACTTGATATTTTTGGAAGCATGTTACTTAAAAAAAAAAAATAAAAATACAAAACTACTGACTTATACAAAACCATAGCTTCTTTATCCAGTTAAACTCTCATTTCATGGCAAATACTATAATAAATATTTAAAAGTGTAAATGTAATAAAGTGGCAGCCATGGACTAAAAGGTTAGAGAAACAGCCCTGGGCCCAAAGGGCCGCTGGTTCGATTCCCTGGACCGGCAGGAAAATCCATGGCTGAAGTGCCCTCGAGTAAGGCGCCTAACCATAACTGCTCCCAAGGCACTGGGTATGCGTGTGTGCTCACTGTACGTCACTCTGAAAAGAGTGTCTGCTAAATACCTGTAATGTATCACAATCATGTCTCTTCATATGCAAGTATTTCCAGTTCCAGGCCAATTAATTTTTTTTCCTCTTCTATATAGTTTGTTTTTTTTCCCTTGGTATTAGCATGTTACTGACCCTTGGGCATTGGATTGGTGCCATTTCTAGCCAATACACATTCCAAATTTACACAAGTCTGTGCAACATGCAAGGATCAACAGAACTGAATCCAAGGATAAGTGCATCAATATCACCTCTTCAATCCATTCATGTGCAAGAAAGAGAGGAATCTAGAGTTAGTCTCATCTTGTTTGTTAAAATGTTTAAGTGGATCATTTTTCCATTTATGAGAGGTTACTTTAAAAAGTTACTGTACTAGCATCCAACTCATCAGCAGCGGATGCGCAAGCTGTTGGTCGAGGTTAATTTGACCCCCACTTTGGAATGCCGTTTCATGGAGCAAAGTGACCACCTGATCTAGTCCTGTACATGACATCAGTGATTATGGTTGCAACTCAATTTCATACCCATGAAAATGGCATTAATTACATAATTACTAATCATTAAAATTAATTAAAATCATGACAAAATTCATATTAAAATTTTAAATTACTTAATTTTGTAGATGTTAAAGTACCAAAAGGTTTTTTTTTTATGCAACACTATTGTTTTGCCAGAAGTATGTGAACAAACCTAAATATCATGATACATAGTATATTGTAGAAAAGTCTTCAAAAATCATATGATATTTGCGAACCACAGTGCCAAATTATCAGGTTCTGGTTTTGATCCGACTCCATAAAACGCCACTGCATGCAAATCAGCAGTGCAAGGAAAAAATATTTATGCATTTGTCTACCTGACTGAGAAGCTACAAAAAGTCATTAGCCCTTAAAGTTTAAATGGTTCCCAACAGATTTAAAGCGGTGTTTAACTAATTAACGAACATTACATAATTAGTTCTGGCTCAGACAAAGGACATGAGATACCAAACAAAATGAGATGAGTGTATTTAATCCAGGGCCTGAACCTAGAAAGAAACCTGAATGGTCATCTCTAGAACCAAAAGCCATTTCGATTTGGTTGGATTTATCCCAGGAGGCCATTACTTTACAAGGAAGCACTGTAATCCTGTCCGAGATGTGACACATGCACACGCTGCAGGCTGTGTTTCACAGCAACTTGTAAGCGAGGCAATAAAATGCACCAACACAGCAAGACGGAAGAGCAACAGTGACGGTAAATGAAGCCTGTTGCTTTATTGGGCTATGAGGGAATCAGAGAGCTGCCTCAAGTAGCTATGCATCTCAGATCCCTGTCGAGCTCAAGGAGTAGGTCCATAAATAGGTCAAGAAAAACAGAAAAGAAATCACACAGAAAGGAGGTACCCATTCACATGGATCATCCTTATACATCGTTCTTCACTCATTCTAAACGGGGTGGGAAGGTCAAGTAAATAATACACGTGTAAATAATACAACCAGTGCGTTCATAACCAAAAAATAAATAAATCTTTTTTTGTGCTTTATAAATCAAGGTGTTAATCAATTTAAAGGCTACATAAAAATATGCATTTCTTCATTATGTTATGACATATGAATGGAAAAAGAATAAGACAGCACACGTTAAACTTACCAGCTCACTGTATTCAAAGACGAGCAGGAAAGGAATTGCCTCGACACACTGCCCAAGGCAATGCAGTATATTTGGGTGCCGAAGAACCCTATAAATGCACACATTTGAAATAGCACTGAAATAAAATGGCTTGCCTTCAGGTCTTACTAGTAATGGTTTAAACTGATCCACATCATTATCAAAGCAATGCAATGTCATTACGGGAAGACAGATGGTGCTACAAACACATATGGACAATTGATCAGCAGCACTAGGAGAATCAATTCCCTCTATCCTAACCATATTTTCCTAAGCATACAAGTTTAATTTTTTTTTTTTAAATGTAAAGAAATTTATACTTGTAGACTTGTGCATTCCCCAAAATTGAAAAACTATAAAGTCCAAGGCTCTCACCTGTACGGATCTCCCTGCTGAAGGAAGTCATTCTGTTCTTTGGAGCTGGCGTTGGCCTTCAGCTCTTTGACCACCACTCTGGCTATACTGGGGTCCGAGTAGATCTCACTGAGCAAAACCTGTCAATGACAAACCATGTTAGCTCTGCAAGTCTTTTTTTTTTTTTTTGGCCACAAAAATCTGTCAAAGTAGCTTTTTGGATTCTGGAAGAAACCTAGTACATCAGGTCACACTGATCAACCTGTAACAGTAATACAGAGTCAGAAATTATGATTACAACTTTATAACAATGATGCTTGCATTCTCATGGTTCAGTGCACTCAGAAAACTAAATTTTACTGGGATGAGTAAAAGTAAATATTCCCAGTTATCATCACTCAGGGACTGAATGAAGTCACATGCTCTCATAGGACTCATTTAATAAAGCTGCAGCAAACTATTACTTATTCATAATAACTGAACCAAGGGAAGTCAGTTATTCACAGTTGCACAAAGAAAGGGTGTGCGCGCATTCTTCTTGAGATTTCATCACTGAGACTGCTCGTCCCTGGGAGAGGTCTGAAAAGGTTGTGCAGCTGACTCTAGAGGTAAGCACACTTCAGACACGCACCCCCACCCACAATGTGGACTGTAAATAGAAGAACTTGCACCTTGCCAAACCAGCCGCTCCCAATCTCCTGTATGTAACTAAGAGTGTGGCGTGCCACATGTGGGCCTGTCGAGACTTCTGAAAAGCAAACAGAGAGAAAGAGGTGACTATTCAACCACAACTATTTAATAGAATAGAGAATATTTAACACAGAACATCTGGCAAATTTGTGCGAGTAACATGCCTTTGACATTTAAAATCCATGACATCAATAAAATACACCTTTATCTACTAAAACAATCCTCCAATGTTTACAGGATATGATCACTCTTAACACATACTCCGGGGTGGACAAATCAGTAGCCCAGGCACCCAGGACAAACGCATTTGTCCAGGTTATTCATTTTATTTGGCAAACCACTAGGTTCAACAACCAGAAAACACAAAAGACCCTAACTCCTTAATGATTTAAGTAAAACAAAAGTTTTGATTTTTGTACACGTTTAAAATGTATTCCACAGAGATCTGATGCACCTCAATGCTGTAACTATCTGCTTGTCAAGTGTGACGTCAGTAGCCGATTCCGGATCCAAACGCTGATTCAGTGTTGCCAAATTAGAAACTTTGTCGCTAGATTTAGTGACTTGAGTCCTTTAGCAATTTTAACTCAAAAAAGAGCCTAGTGACAAATCTAGCAACTTTTTCAGCATATGTTAGTGACTGTCTTGAACCTGATACAGCTACCTAGCTCACATCACAGTCACCGTTATACAAGTTTAGAAATCGGGTTCGCTTGACTCAACATCAGTGAGTAACGCCTGACTTGCGCTTACGACCAATCATTGATCACCACTATTTGGTAAAGGTCTCATCATAGAGGAGAGGGAACATAATATAAAAGTCACTGCTGATGTGAAAAATATGATCTTAGTCATATCAAGAGGACACAGGAATTATAATTGACAGCAGGCAAAACTTGAACTGCTATGCAGGCCAAAATCCAGCATGAATACCACTGCAGATCAGGTTTCTATATGCAATTTTTCCTGCTGTATCCCTATGCTCTGCAAATAAGGTCACTTTCATATCAGCAGTGAGCAGTATGCAATATTTCCCTCATAAAGTACATTAGTGATGAGACCGATATAAAATCTGCCCTCTTCGGCGAGAGACAGGTTAGCCTCAGTCTCCTAACCTGCTATCCGGGGCAGCTGGAGGTGTGGAGGTCCAGGCATTGGCACCTGCGGCACAGCCAGTGTGTACACCTCAGCTGGAGACTGCATGGACGGGGTGTCTTCTGCTGGAGGAGTGAAGTCGATCTCATCATCAAAGTTGTCTTCAAACTCCTGAACAAAACATTACGCAGCAGAGATCATGTTGTTGCATATTAATCAAATATACCATGCGCTGAGAGGCTCTGGTGCAGCCAGTCACCGAAGAGAATCCATAATTACCGGTGCCTCTCAGTGCATGGTATATTTGATTTATATCCCCTCATCAAAAAACCTCATACTTAAAAAAAAAAAAAAAAAGTGTTCAGATTGAATCTCAGTTGAATCTCAGCATAAACTCATTGGAGGCAGCCATGTTTGTTGTTTACGTCGACGCAACCTTTGACCTGCGCACGTACAATGTACCATGTTATCGCCTGCCTCGCTAGGCATGATCATGATACGTAGATCTACACACACAAAAATGCTCGCGGAGCCACAGCTGTGACCCGAGTCGACCGTATAGCTTGAAATTGAGACATCAGTTCATGGTATATCCAGGATATACCATGACTAACTCACGCCATATCCTTTTTTTTTTTTTTTTTGTGTCACAAGAAACATTGCTTAATCAATGGTGGAACTATTATGTCATGAGCCATCCTTGGTGCACGGGAATTTTCTAATGAGGGATATAATGTATTCTATCATGAAAATAAAACTGAAATCGAAATGCCAAGCACACCAATACCGGAAGACTGTGGCTATGACTATATACAAAATAGTGCTCCTTATTGCATAGGAAATTTCAAATGGCTGTTCAGAAATCACAGTACTTAATTTGTTTACTAGCAACAGAAGTGATTGTGGTTTTTGACATAGAACATGGAGTGCTGCTCACCTTAAAGTTGATCTCTCGTTCTTTGCAGCAGGACACGCAGTTGAGCAGCACCACCACAGTGGCCACCAGGACAGACACAGACACAACCAGCAAAAGATTCAGAGGGAAATGTAGTTCATCTGCAGAATCCCCTGCTGAAACAGCACAAAACAGAACAGCTTGAAGAGAACCAGTGAAGGTTTATTTTTTTTACTCAAGTATCCAACCATTTTACAGTAGTTGCTTCTTTAAAAACAAACACTTTAGACCATTTAAAGAACTTTATTCAAGCTCTGTATAACTGACACACAAACGTACTATAAGACACATTGCCCAAATGTAGCCCTAACAAAAATAATACTCAAATTCACATAATGTGGAATCAAACACTATGCTTTGGCACTAGTCACACCCGCAGGTGAACGTGTTGTAATGCACACAGTTGACAGACATTTTATTGACATATCAGATGTTATAAATGCGGCTATATATAGTAATAGTAAGGCTATTCTCACACTAAGGCTACGTTCGAGCGAGGTACTATGTTTAAAAAAATACCACCTTTTTTGATGCGTATTTTTGTGCCACGTTTTGATACGTACTACTACGTATTTTGTACTACATGATTACTACGTAATGATATGTACGACTAAGTATCTACTCCGTACATGGTATGGTCTAAGAGGAAGTGGAAATTTAAGGGGGCAAAGAAACAAAGAAAAATATATATATATAAATACATGTCATTGCTGACTAGAAAATTTAAAGTGCAATGTCCAGCATTTCAGAAAAATAAAACTCAT
>JAODTV010000013.1:23579053-23590933 GCA_025399955.1 Galeichthys feliceps
TCAGATGGGTTAAATGCAGAGGATGAATTTCACTGTGCTTGAGTGTGCATGTGACGAATAAAGGCTAGTTTTTTTTTGGTTTTGGTTTTTATTTACCCAAAGCACTGGCCTGTTTCTAAGACACATGGATGCTAAGCATCAATACTGTTCTTACAGGCTGTTCCTGCAGAACTTCAAGAGTGGTGCCAGGGCACTGACCGACAAAGAAACCAAAGCCTTCCTTACTGCTGGCGACAGTGATGGTGATGGCAAGATCGGAGCTGATGGTAATTCGATACACACTGACACACATGGCATAGAACACTTCAGTGATGTACTAAGGAGTTAATTAATTAGTTGGGAAATGTCTATATGAAGTAATCTGGAATATGCAGACACTGGCTAGCTTGGGCTTAAGTTATAAATATTATAGTTAGCAATAAGGTTGAACATTTGAAAATATAAATTTAGTATACCTATGAAGGGAATTTTTATACAATTTTTGTACAATTCACTAATGGTAGTTTTATCTCTATTTTATCTCACAGAGTTCGCTGCTCTTGTAAAGGCTTAAATTTCCATCTGACCAAGACCCTTCTCTGTTCACGGAACCAGAACTCATGCTACTGCTCATCTGACCTAAGATCATATTTTTTATATCTTATTTATGAACTGACTTCTACTTGAAATTGTCCTTAAAGTGTATTGTTAACATTATCTGGACATGTTGGCTTGTGCAAATGTCTCATGCACTTCTGGGGATGAGTGAAAAACAAGGAATAAATGTAATTGGTGTAACTTCTTTAAGAGCATAGTGGGGTTTTTTTCCTGCTTCTGTTCCAATGCAAGACAAATCGACTTTGAAGAAGTACAGCTTGGTGTTGTTGTCAAAAAGCTTTCAGGGTAGTTGTGCTCTTAAAGAAAAAGCCATACACTGCACTGGGGATGCACTGCAAGGGATTTACAAAGGATAGTTTTTCACTTGCACACAGCATTACTATCTAGTTACCTGCAATGTTAGCATTGATGGCTTGCCATATTGGTCAGGTGGAATAGTGCTGCCATCTTCTGTGTAAAACATCATGATTATAAGTTCCCTCATTGGAACAGAGTCCAAATTATAGTCTACTCATAATGTACTAATTTAAATGGCTTTTTCATTTGTGATTACCAGGACTAAAGTCAAGCAAATCACAGGATGAACTTAGTGAAAGAGGTTGATATTTTAAAGAATACTTTTCTTTCTTGGAGAAAGATAAGTCGAGGGAAAAAAACAAACAAACATGGGAATACATGATAAGAATGGAACAGGAACACTTGAAGGATCCCTAAATTTTTATTAATGTTCAAGTCAGTAGTCACAGTGATTTGACAGTAGTCTCACATGTTACACTTAGATAACTGGGTATACTGATATTTAGACAAAGTAATACAGATTATTATTATTATTATGACACATGCTAGTTGAATCATTAGTTATTAAATAATAAGAAAAATAATTAGGCATTTTAGAGCAAGTAAAACATTCTTTTTGCAAAATGTGGTCTACTAAAATGCATAAAAATTTACCCCCAGGTCGATGGACTATCAGTGTTACTTTGGTGTAAACATAAAGCTGCATTGCATACCTTAACACAGTCTTGAAGATAACTTGTAGTAAGGCACTAGTGAGTTTCGTATGGGTGAAATGAGCTGAGCCCTATGCGAGCACACTGTTATCCATACATGCACTTCACACCAACACTGTTTCATGCAGCTCAGCAGCGTATATTATTAGCATTGCGGGACATTACGGATTGCTTTTTTCAAACTCACCATTTAAGCGTCTTCCTTGATCAAGATAAATATAGTGCAGTCTGTCTGCTGGATGCATTTCAAACGCACCCCCCTTCTTCCATTGGGTGTCCGTTACATTAGGCCTCATATTTGGACTGTGTGAAAAGTATATAAGGTTGATAGCAAAGGGCCGGAGTGCACTGCAGTTTGCTCCAGTCTTTGAGAATCTACAGCTCACCACCAAAAAGACACAAGAGGTGAGTTTGCATGCAGCGAGGGACAGAAGAAAGAGAGAGAAAAACCCTGAAACAGGACCTGCAATGCATTTGCAATAGGCCCTTATCAAAGCCTATCTGATCATCTATTTTTTTTTTTTAAATGCACTGCTTCTAAATCATTTCCACTGGACTTACCTTGGACGTGAAAGAAAATTTCTCTACCTCTATACCGTGGTTCAGACCACATCATCCCATATCCTGTTGGACACAGCCTACTGGATGAGATTTAATGTCCTAATGGTGGCCATGTGACTTGGATGTGACATGCATTAGCTTTGCACCTGTTGCTTTGTACTGTCTTGGGTCGACTTGATCACATCACTGAGCTCGTGACAGAAAATTGGATAACTGATTGTGAGTAAATTAGGAAAAAAACAGAAAAGTCAAATGAAAATGGATGGTGCAACTAATGACTCCTCAAGGCCAAATTGCATATGCATTGATTAAAGAAGGTTAAGAGGATGTGATCATGTCCAGACTCAGGGCAATCATTGATATCATATGCATATTAAGTTGCATGTTTTTTATAATGACATTATGATGCTAATGTTAATGTTTGGGGATTTTTTTTCTCACGTAGCTAAAAATGGCATTCGCTGGTGTCCTCAACGATGCTGACATCACTGCAGCCCTGGATGCATGCAAAGGTATAGGCTAATTAGCTTTAGACTAAATATATATTGCTATTATTATTATTATTATTATTATTATTATTATTGGTTGTTATTGTTATAAATAACAATAACATCTTATTCAAACTGTAATAAGATGGGTCTTGGTCCCCTATAAATAATAATAAAGTGTTGTAATAACTTTGTTTATTTGCTTTACACAGCCGACGGCTCCTTCAACCACAAGATCTTCTTCTCTAAGGTCGGTCTGACTAGCAAGTCCCCTGAAGACGTCAAGAAGGCTTTCAAAATCATTGATCAGGACAAGAGTGACTTCATTGAGGAAGATGAGCTGAAGTAAGGAGAAACTAATTCACTAGTCTACAGCGTATTGATAGAAAGCTCTATTTTAGCTGTAATAATGCGTAATAACCTAATAACAAGCATAATAATGCTCTCTCCACAGACTGTTCCTGCAGAACTTCAAATCCGGAGCAAGGGCACTCACTGACGTCGAGACCAAGGATTTCCTCAAGGCTGGAGACACCGACGGTGACGGCAAGATTGGAATTGATGGTAAATGCTTTTTATGATTATTATTATTACAGACATGGCGCTCATTGTAATAATTCAATGCATCATTAATCACTTTTCTCCTTTCCCGCAGAATTCACTAGCCTGGTTAAGGCATAAAATGCTTCTGACCAACAACCTCTACTTCTTGCTCTGAAGGAACAACTTTGCCCGAGACCTCCCATGTTCATCTGACTATAAATAATTTTTATACCGATGCTTATGAGAAGTTTCCTCCCATGCAGCACACTGTCCAAAATGATGATTGTGAATGTAGCGCGGCTGTGTATCCTGTCTTAAATATGAATTTTGCTTACTGTAAAATCTGATGCACTTTTACGGGAACGGATGATAAGAAAAGAATAAATATTCTTTTGCAATATTCACTTTCTGTCCATTCTTTGAGTGTATAGTTTCCCTTATCACACACAATTTTCAACAGGAAACAGAAAACATGGTATGATAATGTTGGCCTATAACGTTGATGCCAACATGATCAGCTATAGCTTATTTGGTGAATAGAATTCGTCTAGTGGGAGATTATCATCATCATCATCATCATCATCATCATCTGTCTTCACCTCATATCTTCACATACTCATCATCACTGTCTCAATCGGCACTAGGCTTGCTGCAATGAACATAACGTAGTAGCATTGTAATGTAGTTTATAGACAGAACAGCAGGAGCAGCAGCAGTATACTAATTATATTTTTAGTACATTACTGTAGTCTATTTGGAGGTCATTATTATAATCTTCTCCATTAGCATCATTATCATCTCTCACCTGATACTCAACCTCACCTAAATTGTTAATGTCACCACCACCACCACCACCATTTATTATCATATGATAAATTACTGTATCATCATGTACCTGCCTCATGCTTATCAAAATCTTTACTATTAACACCATCATCATTATTGTCACAATTATGGTTATCATCTTCACCATCATTATCATCATAATCAGTATTTTAATTATTAGACAGTTGATATAGATTAGCATTACTATTGTTATCTTCTGTGAGATCATAATCTTCACGAACATCACCATCGTTATTATCTTCCTCCTGACCTACACCAAACATATCCTGCTGCATACTCTATAAAGTTCCAGTAGGCTTGTATTGTGTATTTGAAGAAGAAAAAAAGGCAGTTTTATATTTTGTCTCAAGCAGATGACGATTCTGATTTTGCCTACCACTACAGTAGTTTGTAATTAAATGAAACTATACTCCTTCAAGAGGCATGGGAGAGCATCTCTGATGAATGACTGGGGGGAAAAAATCCTGACTGTTTTATGAGGAAAGTGTGTGCAGCAGTTACAGCTGTTAAGGAGGGCTTTTTACATTTCTTTTTCTAATATTTTATTTTTCTTAATTATTGTCACAAATGCTTTAAACGTGATGGTTAATATGTTTGATATAGACCTGGTTAGTTTTTTTTTATATGTTAGGTTGTTGCAAGCCCCAAAAAATTCATTAATTGAAAAAATTGACTGCATTGTGAATGCTGCATATATGGCTTAACTTCATTCCATATTTTAGATAAAAACAATATTACATCAACTAAAAGGTGTTTCAGAAATTCAATATTTGCTGTTTATAAAAACACTTTGGTTATTACAACATACAAGATGGAAGCAACCATTCCTAAGCTGAGTTTGGGGTGTACTCTATTACATAAGATACTACTGTATAATGTTCATAAGTCACTTTTTTGCAAGTCTCAAATCTTTAGTCTTGCACTTTAGCTGTTTGTTGTAGGTGTTTTATTGCACATATATACAATGCTTCAATATTATTTCGAGGGAAAACACTGCAGTGCACATTCTCCAGGGTAAAGTCTTTCCAGAAATGATATCCAATGACGTAATGAAACAACACACTTCCACACATATTTTAACAGCATAAAAATATAGCATACCTTATCAGATATCAGATTTGACATGTAGATAATACACTTGCTATCCAAATTGTCTTATAACCCCTTCAGACATAATGTGTACAATTGTACACATGAAGTTCCATAGCATGAAGTTCCATAGCATTTGTCCTTGTGTCCAAAGGGGCTAATACAGTAATGCGCAGCCCTAGGCACAAGTTTTCGACTCGTTCAGTATCATGCTAGCTGAATGGAATATATCTGATATACCACTCAACACCAGCCAATATTATTTAAATATGTCACTCAGATCTACAATGTATTTCATACGAAAAATTCGAGTTTTTCAACACGAGAAGATAAACTTCATAAACTACACAAATTTATCAAAACAATTCATTGATTTCCTCATGAGTGATATGTAGAGATTTATGTCACAGTTTTGGTTCTCCATGTCCCGGATGTAGCTTGTATGAAAAATACGAGTGGTGTATTTCCCAGTAAAATACTTGTGTCCATATAATATATAGATATAAAACTATAGATGGACACCAATTTTCTAAAATGTAACACTACTAAAATTGACATTTTTTAAAAATTCAATTCCACTAAGTCCCTTTTTGTATTATTTGAGCGTGAAGATCACACACATCTTGAACATCTTTCCCCATTTAAATTTCAAATTAAGGCATTAAATAATAAATAAACTAATTAATTAATTTTCTTCACAGTATAGCTCGCCTCCGGCACATACTGAACACCAAAGAGACTGAATATATAGTGCATGCTTTTATCACAACCTGCCTTGACGAGTGCACTTGTCTCTTAATTTTCCTGGCTAAAACCATTCAGTGGATTCAGTATATTCTAAACTCCATTGCCAGACTTCTCACCCATCCTACAAAATGTGCTTACATCACTTCCAGTACTCCAAAGGTAAACTGGCTACCAATTTCAGTCCACACCCAATACAAACTTCTGCTGATTTGTGACATATAAAGCAAACCTTTTTAAATCTTAATGTTCTTATAGTTTATCTTACATTCTATTGTGATCTTTTATAATCCTTGTGTGATTTCTGCTTATTGTTGCTGTCTATAATAATACATACATACATACATTACTAATAATAATACCATAACATTACCCGGCTGTCTTGGAGGCATTATGTTCAGCATCATGCAGCATTCAATACCACAGTTAATTTACAGTATAGGACACTGTAGGTGCAGAAGATGACCATTAGATGTCAGTATGTCTTTATGAATAATTACTGCTGCAATGAGGATACCACGGGGTGCCCAACCTTGCACCTGCAGAAGAATACCCTGTATAGTTTAGCTCCACCTCTAATGGCTCATGGTGGTTAGAAACCATCATGCAATCATCAAGCACTGCACGAGAGGAATCGCATGTGTTAGAGAAGGGGGAAAAAAATCAGTAACATGCAAAACAGGCAATGGGACAAAGGGAGAAGCACTGGGCTACAGGATAAGAGGTATCCGATATACATGTACGCATGACATCATGGCCGAAGGGTGATAAGAAGCCCTGCTGGATCCAGTGTCCTCAGCTAATTCTTCCACGTGTACCTGTTTCTTGGGTGTCTCTTACCGGAACCTCAGAACAGGTTACTCTGAACTCTGCAATTCAGGGCAAGCTTCAAGCTACATGGATGATGTCAGCCTTCCAGGACAAAATTTAGGTGAAAGTAAATTTCCAGTTTTACTTTAAGCTATGACATCTTGTTATATTATGAACAAGCTGGCACATCCATTAATTTTTTTCTTACATTGCGTTGCTGAATGGTAGGAGCAAATCCAGACTACAGTCAAACAAACAAACAAACAAACAAACAAACAAAATAAGAGCAAGGCTCTTTGTGAGACATGAAAAATTACAGGTGCTTTTCTTTTTCATTCAAACCCATCATTATGTTTAAAAAGACTATCATTGCCCTTGTTCAGCCCAGGTTATATGTTTATTTAAATGCTATTAGAATTGTTATAAAGATATTATTCGTGTACTCTACAGAGCTTCTCAACAACAATTCAGAAAGAAAAGGGGGATTTTCTATTTCATGAAGGCGATTTATAGTGGGTGTAACAGAGCTAAATAATGTAAATAATGTAATGCCATTGGATTAGACATAAAATAGCCACCTAAGTAATATCGCCATCGCCTAACACAAAATCAGTTGTGTATAAATGTTACCTTATCCTCTTCTGTACAATAACGCTTGGCAGGTGCATTTTTGGAGAAAAGCACAACAAAATATATATTATAGAGAGTCACTAAAGAGGTGACCTTTAGCCTAATCCCTGACTCAGCACTGGACTGCAAAAATGACAGGGTTTACCATCGTCTGGAATATGTGATTAGATGGATTAACTGGGGTGACCTTTTTTTTTTTTTTTTGATTAACAAATACAGTGTCTGTGTGTGGTATCCGTACAGTTTGCATATGTGCATGTATTTGTGTGCTTAAGAGTCAGCAAGAGCACGAAAAAGAGAGAGAGAGAGAGAGCGTGAGAGAGAAACAGAGATGATAATGATGATGATTGCATTATTGTAGGATATACGCTACCATCAATAGGTAAAATTCAGGAGCAATTATAATATTAGACCTGGGAATAGAAAAGTAAATAATAAAACAATAACAACATAAAGCCGAATAAAAAAAAAAGCATAAATGAATATCTTACATGATAGTAATCATGTCAATATAAAGCTTGTAACTATAATTCTTATGAGTAAGGGTGAATTATGTTGTTAAGTCTTTTTCCTTTGCATAATATCCTTAATGTCCAAATTGCATACTACAGTATTTAAAAGCACCAAGATTTTATTATGCGTGCATTGGTATGAACAGAAATAGAAGAGGTGTAAAGGGATGGCACGGAGAGGGAAGACCTGCAGACCGCAGACCGCAGGGCAGTGCTTATTTAATTTTCTATTCTACAAGGTCATGATAGACTGAGAACTGGCCAATCAGCATTCAGCTCCTGGGCGGATATAAATAGGAATAGATAATTAGTTACCCAAGAAATTTGAGCCGGGCCTGCCTCTAAGAATTCGATCCACAGAGAGGTAACTTAAGAGTGGCCCATTGTCTCCCTGATCAGCCCTATATAAATCCCTCCTGCGCACAGGGTGCTCACCACACAGTCTTACCTCCATCTCCAGTGTCTTCACCACACTCCAACTTCAACGGGTAAGTGAGAATACAAACTCCACTGCCATCTGCTTCATTCAGGACATGAGGAGAAATCTTATTATTTCATTTATTTACTTTATTTATTTTTATTTGAAGTTTTATTGCAGTGCATTAAAGACAAGGATAGGTTTCAATTTTTGGGTCAACTTTTGTAGGGTGCATAACAATACTTTAAAGTACTTCTGGATTTTAGCTTACTAATATTTCTGTTCTATAAGGTCAACTTTTGTTCTGGTTACTTTTATAAAATACTAATACATACTGCTTGACTGCTTTAGGGAGCTTTCTAAAACTTTTAGGCATGCATAAAATGCGTAAAAGGATGAAAAGAACTTTTTTTGCTTATAAACATTATTTCGGTGTTAACTTTAGTGCAACCTGGAAATATCTAACCACAAAAAGCATTACTGACAGCAATAAGTTTGTGGCTGATTATTCATGCACTTTACTGATTTTTTTTTAATGTATGTTAATTATTTACACGGTTTGTTCCTCAGGACTATGTCGCTCACATCCATCCTTTCCGCTGATGCCATCGACAACGCCATCAAGGACTGCCAAGGTATCGATTTTCCGCAGGCCATATCATCTGGCCGTCTCTTTCATTTCGATAAGTAGGCTACATGATGGGATGGGTGCGATAGGAAAATGCATAAACAACTCAATACAATATAACCTTATCATAGCTGATATGCAGATTGAGATCTGTTAAACGATCACAGAATTATTATGATTATTTTTAAAGTTTTGCTGTCCATTAAGTCAAGGCTATAATTTGTCAAATTGGGTACATTAGTCTATATAATATAATATTTCTGGTGTGAGCTTTCTAGCGTTTATTCCTTTGTTTATTTATTAGTTTGTTTGTTTGTATGTTTATTGATGAATTTTTCTTTCTTTCTTTCTTTCTTTCTTTCTTTCTTCAAACAAAAGCACCAGAGTCCTTCACTCACAATAAGTTCTTCCAGCTGTGTGGTCTCTCCAAAAAAAGTCCCCAGGAAATAAAGGCTGTCTTTGGCATTCTCGACAACGATGGCAGCGGCTTCATCGAGGAGGAAGAGCTCAAGTATGAACAAAACTATGCATTTTCACACATGAGTAGGAAAGTGTCACGTGCTTGGATGGTGTAGGCCTACTGATTTTTAAAAATCTGCAATATGATTATAAAACTTATTATACATAAGTACATATGTACTGATATGTAACAATCAGCCCTTTCACTGAGCTTTATCAAAGAATCCACATGATTTTACAGTGCATGACACTCAGTGCTCTTTAAACCTTATCCAAAAGTGTGAGGGTTTTTTTTCCTCAATTCATGACTTTTTATAGCTTAATAGAATTTTTTTAAGACAGAATAATGACATCTCATGTATTTGGTGTGCCACAAACAAATATAATGTATGGTTTTCAAAGAAGGCATTTTACTACATTAGGACAGCTTGTACAGATTGGTTACAATTTAAAGGAAAATCCCATATAAAGTGCTCAGTAAGGTTTTGTGCCAACATGAGCCACCAGAACACCTTCAGAGCACCATGGAATAGATTCTACAAGTCTCTGGAACTGGAGACATGAGAACATTATTATTTTTTAAAAATCCCTTAATTGGTGTTTTGATGAAGGTGATGGAGAGCACTGTCTAGCATTTTGCTCCAAAAGTTTCCATCAATATTTAATTGGGTTAAGATCTGGTGATATTTTCATACTCATCAAAGCATTCAGTGATTGCTTGTGCTTTATGGATGTGGTCGGAGTCAGCCCAAGACCACTCCCATTAGGACAGAAATGTTTCAGAATAGTACAAAGATGATCAGTTCGAATAAGTTTGCACCGATTTGCAGTGATGCTTCTTTTTAAGGAGACAAGTGGACCCAAACCTGAAATTTGTCACCTGTCTGTATATTACATTTATTGTGCAGATGTTGTGAAGAATGAGTCACTGATGTGATTTCAATTTTCTTCATAGATTCTTCCTGCAGAGGTTTTCATCTGGAGCTCGTGTCCTGACTGATAAAGAGACTAAGAGCTTACTATCTGCATGTGATGATGACGGTGATGGCAAGATTGGAGCTGAGGGTAAATATAACCAATTATCACTACACTCTTAGAAAAAAAAAAGGTTATTCAAGGGTTAATTAGATAATTAAGAGCTTTTAACTTCCAAAAAAGGGTCTACTTGGATGACAGAGAAACATGCTGTTGTAGGATTCTGCATAAAATCGTAACGGATTTCCTCAGAAGGACAACATTAAGAAAGCCATAGGGTTCTTTTCCAGACAACTAAATATTTGTCACTTTGTGTAAAAGCATATTCCAAAACAATGTCTAACTGTAATAGCCTATACAGTTAACTCAAAATATAGTTTAGTTTTGAGTATAGTTTAATTCAAATTATAGCTCTGTTTTTATGCTTTAATGATAAAGCATGTTAAATCAAAGTAGAAAGATAGTAACGTTGTAAACACAACATATTTTTCTAAAGTTAAATAAAAACGTTGCTGCGCTTGCTGCTTTATGAATTCACTTAATCTGGTTAAATGACACTGCTTTGTTTCCTCTCTGACAGAATTCCAGGCCATGGTGCTCTCCTGAATGATCAAAGCTCCTCTTGTGTCATGGTTCAACAATATTTTTCCTTATTAGTCTGCTTTCTTTTCATTTCTGGAAGCCCCTGATGATACAGAAACAAAACAGTGCAAAGTTTATGCTAGAGTTGTAAATACCTGTCAAGAGATGAAATCCAAATCATCTCCCCAGTGTACAATTGACACAACGTAAATCATTTTGAGTAAATAAATAAATGACTAAACGTTATGAACATTGCCTTTCAGTGGTTGTTGAATGTCATGAAATGATGCGCTTCACAATTTTATACAGCAAGATGCCAAAAGAACAGTAAAATTATTTGGGGGGGAAAAAAACATTAACTCATCTTAAGAGAAAGCAATACTGAAATCAAGTGAAGTCTGAACTTGATTAACATTTGAACTTGTCATCCTGTAGACCTAACCTGATAAGTAAAGCAACATTAACTAAAAACCAGTTGATGTGCAGTGCTAGCATAACCTGCTAAGAGTTAAGTGACATGGCTAGGAAAGCGGGTATTACAGCCTAAGTGGTATAGAAACCTGAGAGAGTGCCCTTGATGGGTAAGCGTTATAGTTCAAATAATGTTAATCTACAGGATGCATTGAAAATGAAACCAGTAATTGGCATGGAACCTTTTTAAGTAGTATTTACAGAATTAAAGATGGTGGTACACTGCATCGCCACCATTTGTCACGCCATTGCTGATAGCTGAGACCTGAGTTCAATTCAAAATCCAATTAAATAACTCTTGCTTGGGAAAATATGGAGAAGGAGGAAATAAAATATGAAATAAATCAAAGCTGGAGCTCCTCAATGGTGCAGTTAGCAATATCAAAGATGGCATCGATGTACCTAAGTAATAGTGTAGGAACATGTCCAGTAAATTGTTGAAAGAAATTTTGCTCAACAAATCCAATGAAGAGGTTTGCATAAGATGGGGTCCCATTTTAGTACCCATACTAATAGG
>JAODTV010000013.1:24305871-24326336 GCA_025399955.1 Galeichthys feliceps
AAACACGAGGGTTTAACTTTTTAGCCCAAAGCATGGACATACTTGGATAATAAGAGCATTAAAACACAACTTCAGTTCATCCTCACTATTGTGTAAAGTTAAACAGTTAAATTTTTTTTCTCACAACTAATGAGATTTTTAAATGATATTATTATTATTATTATTATTATTATTATGCACACTATGTAGAGTGGTTTAGTAGCTACAGCACTGACATACTTTCTCTTCTTTCACTTAAGGCGTAGGCAGCAGCTGCACGCTAGACGGTCAAGTCTACAATGATCGTGATGTGTGGAAACCAGAGACATGCCAGATTTGCGTGTGCGACAGCGGCACGGTCATGTGTGACGAGGTGATCTGCGAGGACACAAGTGACTGCGCCAACCCAGTGATTCCCGTTGATGAGTGCTGCCCTGTCTGCCCTGATGACGGTATGCTTCTTCTAGCTTCTGCGTTTCAAATGACACTTTATCATACTCACTAGTTCATACACCAGAAAACTCGAAGCTCATAGAGAACAGAATTCATGTAATTCATGTAAATGAATCATTGTGCTCATCGTTCTATGACAGTCACCAAAGCCATGCCCATTTCACTATATAGATGACTATATAAATCCGTGTGACACATTATTGGTATTCTGAATTCACTTGAGCACATCATTTGCATTTTGTGTTGCATTGTAGTATTAACTGTGCTGCTTATTCTGCTCCAAACTTGATTACAAAATGTCAGAAACATAAAATATTGCTGTGTATATAGGAAATGGGGTGTGGTTTCATAGATGGCAGCCACCATCTTTCTTTTACAATGGGAAATTTGCTTTTGGCAAAGCACAACTGGCTCTTTTTAATAGTTTAATAATCAAGGGCCTGATTATGTTGGCTTCAGAGAAAAACATACTGGAGATTATCAACAAATTCCTCTGGATTTCAGAATGAACTCCCTTTTTGAGATGAAATATATTATTGCTCTTGTTATCCCAGAGCTTGTGCACTTCCACCAGTAGGCCCAACTATGCATTTATCCCAAGACCTTGGCCCTCTTAGTAAATCTGGGAGGAGGATACAGGGTACAGGGTCACAGTCATGTTATTAGTTCTCAAAGGTCATGGACTTACTATGGATAAAACATATCTTACTGGATTTAAAAACACATCATTTATTATTTCATTTTTATTAATTTCTTTTTCATATTTTCCCTTTGTTTCCATTTACCAGAATACCAAGAGCCTGCAATTGTGGTAATTCCTATTTCATCATAACTATCAAAAATAATTTTATCTCTATTTATTTACTTAGTTGTTTGTTTATTTATCTAGTCTACCATTTGTGATATATATATATATATATATATATATATATAGTTCAAATTGCAGTCACATCAATGTATTAATTATATGAACTGCTCCATAATATTTATATAACATCAAATTAATTCATAATATTGTGGGGGAAACCACAAGTAACTAATTTTATATTTTTTCTTTGCTGTTTATTAGGGACCCAGGGGTGAGTCTGGCGAGAAGGGCGACAGGGTAGGTTTCTTTTCCTTTTTATCTTACCATCACTAATGTTACTTAATTTTATTGTTTTATCGCTTTCCCTGAAGTTAGGATGTTATAGGAAGACAAAGCATTTTATACACACAGTATGTGATTCACTAACAACATTGGCAATGATAACTGTAATTCTATAGCAACTGTAATATATGGTAAAGTGATATATAAGATATAAAGATCTGTTTTAAAAAATAGATGGTAAAATCCCCAATACTGAATTAACACTGAGTAAATACAGTATTATTTACACTGTACAATACGTACAGTGTTCATTTGTATCTAGCTTGGTTTATATTCACTGTCAGTGTTCATTCTGTATTGTTATACCAAGTTATATCTCACAATTTTATGCTTCAACACATTGGATAGCTGTTTGCCATACAATTTTAGATATAAATATGAAAAAAAAAATGCACTGTAGAAGGTATGTTTTTACAGATATTTAACACAGATGGAATACAGATCTATGGATTTTTATCCTGCGTATTTATTTGTAATGAAGGAATAATGACCAGTGTGCTGACTGTAAACAGGCAGCAGATCAGTGGCTGAATGCCATTCCTTTACAGTTAGGTGCTTACCATATGCAATAAAACAGATGTTAATACAAATCAGCATAATTAAATATGATAGAGTGTGTAAGCAAAATTATATGCCAGAACCTTTTCTTACCCAAAGAATCCGTTTCTCATACACACTCTTATTTTCTCCTTTGTTATCAGGGCCCTGTTGGTCCTCCCGGCAATGACGGAATTCCTGGACAGCCTGGACTTCCTGGACCTCCAGGCCCCCCTGGACCCCCTGGCCTTGGCGGAGTAAGTAGACAACTGGAGAAGAACAATACCAGACAGACCACACAGGAAGAAAAGCAGATTGTCATGCCCTTAGTTACTGCTAATCAATCAGATTGATCTGTGATCCAAAGTTAGTCACAGGTCAATGCAGGAGAGATCTAAGAGAACCACACAGCTTACAGTACAAATATATTTCAGCACCACTGGACTGGACAGCGCCCTGTAGGTGGACCAGAATTTTGCAGTATTCCTCCCTGAACGCTATGAAAGGGATTAAATCAATACTAAACTCTTGGCTAAACTGTCTTGCTGTGTTGTTCTTGACTTATTTGCATCCTTGATATGCATCTCAGTATTTTTGTGCTTCACATTTATGGTGCTTTTCTTCCTTTGTCCTTGTACTAATAGCCATTACGACCTTCATTTGGACAAACTGGGTTTTGATACTTAAGAACATTGTTGAACTGTTCTTTCTAACACAAAATTGGCTCTCACTCTAAACCTGCTTTTTGTATTTTCCACAGAACTTTTCTCCTCAGCTGTCTGGCGGTTATGATGAGAAATCTGGTGGTGGTGCCATGGCTGTTCCTGGCCCAATGGTAAGGATAGACAAGCATGCACCAAAACAGCCAAAAAGGATGACAATTCCATACATTCCCTCTTTTTACATATGTATAACCTTAGAGTCATAATTTAAATACTACGGGCTTGACTAGCCACAATACTACAGATAATTATGTTTCCTTCTTCTAACACGCCAAATTCAACCACAGTCAAATTCTTTTAAAAAAGATCAACTCGGCAATGTGCTGTTACAAGTTTTAATCATTGCCCTTTCCAATGAATATGATTGAAAGGGCTTAAGCATTCGATGATCATTTGCATACAAGTGTTTGACAGGCATCTATTTTTATTTCCTGATCCTGTAAGGGAATATTTTCAATATTTATTAGTTAAACTACAACATTTACACATATAGCAAGATTTTCTCACGTTCCTACTTTACATTTATACCCTAAATTAACACATTTAGAACTCCACAAAACTAATGCATTTTTGTTATAAGTGATTTGACATGACATATATGATAGAAATGCTATTATAAAACAAATGTTGTATGAAGCATGGATGGATAACAATAACAGTTGATTGCTACATTTCAATGCTTCTCTTCCCTGTGTCTTTCAGGGACCCATGGGCCCTCGTGGTCCCCCTGGACCTCCTGGACTTGCAGTAAGTATTGCTTTACTTAATTATTTATACAGTTTGTTAAGAAGAAACATGCTGGTTTTTTTAAATAGCATTTTACTGAACGCAACTCTAAACTTGTACTAGACATATTAGAAGCTGGTGTTGACCAGCCTCTTCATACTAATGTCTCCTGTACTCACTGTAAATCATTATAATGAAAATTGAAGCTAGTTAAATTAAGCTAGTAGTAACTGAGCTGACCTTAACTGATTTTACAGCTGTTTTAATTTATCCAGTCTCCATTTAGATTAAATATATGAGTCTCATATTTAATTTGTGCTTTGTTTCCAACTATAGGGACCTCAAGGTTTTACTGGCCCTCCCGGTGAGCCTGGTGAGCCTGGTGCTTCTGTAAGTGTCTTTATATACATTGTCAAGAACCATTCAGACATGTACATAAACAGCATGTCCTCACATCACTCATTCAGTAAATACAGAAATCTGTTCATGCTATATTTCCCCTCAACTAGCAATACACATACTTGTCAATTTACATTCAATCACATGTTGCAATATATTTTGCAACAGGTAATCATACTTGAAATAAGCCAAGTTCAAAAGGTCACCAGTGTAAATGAGTGCTGGTCCGAGTGTCTCTCAGTACCACAGCACTCACGTAATGCATGACGTTTTATAACAATGCTGTCATAATTATAGTGACTTCATTTTGGGTGATAGTTTTTCTGTTTACTTTTATGCTCTTTCTCTTTCTCATTTGCATACGCACATAGAAATACATACACACATAACTAACCTGGTTTGTTCTGCTTGTCTTCTGCAGGGTTCAATGGGTCCCCGTGGTCCATCTGGTGCTCCTGGAAAGAATGGAGAAGATGTGAGTAGCTCAGTCCATCTCAACCTGCCATTGTCCAAAGACAAGTTATTTTAAATTTAATTTCCAACTACTACTGAATATTCATAATATTAGCTGATGTGCACATCCAGTATGCTGTATCTGTAATAGTATGATACCAGTATATATGTGTATACGTATGTGTATCTGTTCCAGTATGCTGTGTCTGTAATAGAGTGATCTAGTATGCCTCAAAACATGTATGCATGGATAGCAGTCTTGGTCAATTTCTTTGTCCTCTCCAGCCTTTTTTATTCACTGTTCCTGTCTACTATAGGGTGAGTCTGGCAAACCTGGTCGCCCCGGTGAGCGTGGTCCTGCTGGCCCACAGGTTAGTATCTCTTCATTGAGCATTGGAGTTGTTAACAATGCACATATACTTTTGTCCCTATTTAGTTTGATCTCACCCAATTCTTGTCTGCTCTCTTACACAGGGTGCTCGTGGATTCCCTGGAACTCCCGGACTTCCTGGCATCAAGGGACACAGAGTGAGTGTCTATGCTAGGCACTGTCTTCAGCTTGGTGGATCTCAGCATCACCCAACTTATCCTGAACCTTTCTTGTCATCTTCTCTGTCTTAGGGTTTCGGTGGTCTAGATGGATCAAAGGGAGATTCTGGCCCTGCTGGACCTAAGGTTGGTGCCACATTCTAAATTCTCATCATAATTGCATTTGAAGCTGCAGATTACTCTGTGCAGTGCTTTATAAAGCCCTGATTTGCCCCACAGGGAGAGGGTGGTGCACCTGGAGAGAACGGAACCCCTGGCGCTATGGTAGGTGTCAGCAATTCATAATCTAGTTAATAAAGGAAGGAATTCCATATTTTGTAGTTGTGCTCCAGCCTGACTTCCTCTTTTTATCCAACTTTTTTTCCCAGGGTCCTCGTGGTCTTCCTGGTGAGAGAGGCCGTGCTGGTCAAAATGGAGCTGCTGTAAGTAACTTCACTCACTGACCTAAAGACTCTGAATCTCACATCACTGAAAATGTGGCCTTCTTTAGACTAGGCCTATGCACCTAATTCCATAAAACCCATACCATTTCATAGACTTAAAAATGGTTTGTTTCAGCATTAAATAAGAAGAACTAATTTCACAAATCAGATACATACTAAAGTCACCTGGAGTTGTGTAGACTAAGAGCATAGCTTTTGTTGCTAAGCCTGCTCTCATATTCTCGACTCATCTTAAGGATATATACTGTAGAAGTAGCTACTTAATTATAATGAATAAAAAACTGTGATGTTCACAGTTCCAGCTAAACTTCCCAGGTGTTGGTGCTCTAGCAAACAACCAAATACTGTTGTACTTTTCCAGTCAGTTCATTTGTCAGACTTGGAAGGAATATGTTATTCTGGATTTCTTCTTAGTGTCGAGCTGGTACGTTGTGCTGTTGTCTCTACGTTGAGATGGAAATTTTCTGTATTTCTAATACATCTTCTGTTTCCACAGGGTGCTCGTGGTAACGATGGTGCTGCTGGAGCTGCTGGTCCTCCCGTAAGTAGCCAATCTTTATGAATTTTTAATCCGCATGATGTATTGTGATGTACGCTAGTACTTTGGTTTTGACTTCATTTAAAGATGACACAAGAGTGCTAGATAAAATCAGCCTGAGGCCTGACATACTTTTTATCATTTGTTCTAGGGCCCAACTGGCCCTGCTGGTCCTCCCGGATTCCCTGGTGGCCCTGGAGCTAAAGTAAGTGATCTCTATCAGCACTACATCAAGCTAAAGTCTGTAGAGCTAACTTTGTGTTCTAGCACATCTACTCGATTAATTGCATATTTTTTCTGTTCAGCGTTTTTTTTTTTATTATTGCACTCTGAAATTAGTCATACCAGTGGTTCTTTTGTGTTGGTTAAAATAAATAAACAATATGAAAGCTTCATTAAAAGAGAGGTTATTTGAGGTCAGTGTGTTAATAGAGTGAACAGGGGTAAATTGGTGAAGCTTGAGTAATTTCTATAGAGTAATATTCATTTATTTCAATCATTGTTCGAATCTGCCATGTATCTCACCAAACAGCAATAGGTCTTCACAACAAATTTGATTTATTCTATTAGGATTTGGTTATGATAGGCCTATTCCTTTCTTACTAGAGGTCAGAGAAAATTACTTTCTGATAGGCATGAACTTAATTGGTCTCCTGCGTACCTTTCAGGGAGAGGGTGGTCCTCAGGGAGCTCGTGGATCTGAGGGACCCCAGGGTGCTCGTGGTGAGCCTGGTAGCCCTGGTCCTGCTGGTGCTGCTGGACCTGCTGTAAGTGGATCTTCTTGAATTTTATTGCAATTTATTCATGACAAAGCTGGAGCATTAAATAGATTCCACTTTGATTCCACCATTTTGGTTTTCTTCTATTCTAGGGCAACAATGGTGCTGATGGTGCTTCTGGTGCTAAGGGTGCCCCTGTAAGTATGATGTGTTTAAAAAAAAAAAAATCCGATTTGTCATTGTCATTTATTTTGACTTCTTTTAACCAACACATACATTGCACTGACTCTCTGCTGCACTCTACAGGGTGCCGCTGGTATTGCTGGTGCTCCTGGCTTCCCTGGACCCCGTGGCCCTCCTGGAGCTGCTGGAGGTCCTGGTGCTGTTGGTCCCAAAGGTAACACTGTAAGTATATATTTATGTTGTCAACTTATCAAATCTTTATATATATATAATAAATTTGTTCCAGCATTAACACTTTCTGTTTTACAGGGTGAGGCTGGTGCTCATGGTGCCAAGGGAGATGGTGGTGCCAAGGGAGAGACTGTAAGTGCATCATCCCAACTGCCTTATTTTACAATCCTAATTAAAACTGAGTTCAAGACTGTTTTGCTGAACCAAAGTTCAATCAGTATTTAGTTAGCATTGCATCCATTTAGGCTACACAGGTTAGCATGAGTTAATATTCATTCAGAGTACCCAACACTGATTCATCGGCCACTTTGTCTGACGCTTTCTCTCTCTTCTATGTAACTATTCAGGGTGCACCCGGAGTTCAAGGTCCCTCTGGCCCCCCTGGTGAGGAGGGTAAGAGAGGAGCCCGTGGTGAGCCCGGTCCTGCTGGTAACCGTGGAGCCCCTGGAGAGCGTGTATGTATACCACTTGTCTCATCGTCTTCTCTCCTATGTGCTCCAAAATATGTTTCCAAATTTCCATATCAGTTTCTTTGATCCTTGATTTGGAAATAAAAGATGTTGACAAAGCTTTATTGGTCATTATTCTGTATAGAGAGACAGAAAACAAAAGGTCCCCTGTCAATTTTCCCACCATTTCCTTGTTCAGATTATTTATGCACACAGCAAATACTCTATACAACAGAGCATAAATAAGTGACACTAAGCTTGATCCACTTATTCTTCCTTGTACAGGGTGGTCCTGGTGGTCGTGGTTTCCCTGGTGCTGATGGATCTGCAGGCCCCAAAGTAAGTAGAAAAAAATAATTTACTGGAATATAGCTGGACAATTTAGACAATTATAGACAGTGTATTCTTCTGTGCAAAAAGTCATTCCTAACATAATGGAACTCATTAGTCACTTGTCAATTCCATCATGTCCTTCTTTTTATTATAGGGTTCCCCTGGTGAGCGTGGAGGCCCTGGAGCTGTTGGACCTAAGGGTGCCACTGGTGAGTCTGGCCGCAACGGTGAGCCTGGCATGCCTGGATCAAAGGTAGGAACTAGTTTCTTGCATTTTTCTTATATCTGAGAATTAGAAGGGTTAGAATGGATACTACCATAGTACCATGTTGATTTGAGCTGGTACATCCAAGATGGAGGCTGGGAAAATGAAATGTTTCCCCAGAAAGCACTCCCATTTAGTAGCAGTCATTACAGATGGCATTCTAAATTGAAGATCACAAATGCCTGATAACTGACACATGAAATTGTGATCATTTAAAAAAAAAAACAGTGTCCATTCTATTCATTTCTAAGTAATCTTTTGTTTCATCAACTTAAAATATCATGCTTTTGAATACGATATTTATTTCTTTATCTTTCCTGACCTTTCTTCACCTCACGCTGCATTGTAGGGTATGACTGGTAGTCCTGGCAGCCCTGGACCTGACGGAAAGATGGGACCTTCTGTAAGTAAAGGCTACTCCATGTTTCATTGCACAACAGCCATCACTGACAATATTTATGCATCAATTCAGTTTTAATAACATATGCCTCGTCATCCATGAAAATAGCAATATTTCACTGAAATAGCAAAATATAGCTTTTGCTCTGTTTGAATAATAGTACAAATATGCCATTCTATCACACAAGAATGTTCAACCTGATGGATGACATAGCAAGAGTAGTCTGCTAATTTCTAGTTAACAGAGTGCTAAATGCCAAGAAATACACATATCCATACACATATCCACATATATCTGCTTTGTTTCTGGCAGGGTCCTGCTGGACAAGATGGCCGCCCCGGACCCCCAGGCACTGGTGGAGCCAGAGGTCAGCCTGGTGTTATGGGATTCCCTGGACCTAAGGGTGCTGCTGTACGTATTTCATCCTTTCACCCAATCTCCTAATTTTGATTTTAAAGCTTATACAATTTGGTAACATTTTTCTACTTTCTGTAGGGTGAAGCTGGCAAGCCTGGTGAGAGAGGTGTGATGGGTGGCATTGGTGCCTCTGTAAGTGTCAACATCTATTCTTTGCAACACAATAAAATTTGCAAAACAAAAATATGATTAATAATTTTGGGGTTGGTTTTTTTCACTCTTTCACTCATCATATGCATTTGTGTATATATATGTAGGGTGCTCCCGGTAAGGACGGTGATGTTGGTGCTCCTGGTGCCCCTGGCCCTGCTGTGAGTATCTTTTCATATATCCCTACATCTCCGATAGCATCTTCTCTCAATTTCTAGATAACTAAGTCCTCTGGTCTAATTACATTTCTATTATTATTATTATTATTATTATTATTATTATTATTATTATTTTGCTTTTTTTCTGTAGGGAGTTGCTGGTGAGAGAGGTGAGCCTGGACCTGCTGGTCCACCTGGATTCCAGGTGAGTGCCTATTGCCCTGGACAGAACACAGTCTCTCCTAGTACAGTGATTCTTACAATTTGTGTACTCATTACTTTGATTTCTTTCTGTAATAGGGTCTGACCGGACCTCAGGGTGCTACTGGTGAGCCTGGAAAGGCCGGTGAGCAGGTAAGACATTAATTTACTTTTACAGCATTTCCCAGATGCCCTTATCCAGAGTGTCTTAGAAATGTGTTTTGTAATCGTCATCAAAAATCATATCCTCACTTCTAATAATTCAGGGTCTCAGAATACCATTAAGCTAAAACCTTGAAAGACAGGAATTACTTCAGTGGGTTATTATAGCACCTAATGAGTTGAGAGTTTTTACACTGACCTGTATAAAGGCTTGTGTTTAAAATCTGTCAAATCTGAAATTACTGCTTCTTTTAAATTTCTAGTAAGCATATCTATCCTACATGTATAGTTCTACTGTTCAATCAACAACAGACCTGAATTGACTATGTCGCTCAAGCTTAAAATGAGTCAACAAAATTACAACCAGCGTTGGAGTAATGGAAAAGAATAGTAAGGTTGCCTGTACTTCAAAATTGATTGTTGTGATACAAGTAAAAACCCTCTTTGTTACAGGGATTGCCTGGTGAAGCTGGTGCCCCTGGACCTTCTGGATCTAGAGTAAGTATCCATCGCTATAGAATTTATGGGATTTTATTTGATAAATCTGCAGACCAGACCTAAAAACACTCAAAACTTCAGTCCTCAGAATGATACTCATTCTTTCTCTCTTCCCTCTGCTCAGGGTGAAAGAGGATTCCCTGGTGAGCGTGGAGCCCCTGGTATTACTGGTCCTGGTGGCCCACGTGGTTCTCCCGGTGCAGCTGGAAACGATGGTGCTAAGGTGAGAGCTACATGTCCAACTTGGGTGTCAGATCAGAGAAATGTGATCTCTAGTTAAGTGTTTAGCAAAGCAATAAGCTGGACTGATACAGAGCTAATTACTAGTCTATGTTCTTTCTGTATTTCTTTTTCTTTAGGGAGAGTCTGGTGCTCCCGGTGCCCCTGGTGGTCAGGGTCCTTCTGGTCTTCAGGGTATGCCTGGTGAGCGTGGTGCTGCTGGTCTGCCAGGCCTCAAGGGAGACAGAGTAAGTGCCACCATGTTTCACAGAGATTTTCAATTGGACTGGGTTTATTTAATTTCAATAACATGAATTTCCACAAGTAATGTTCTACAGTGTTAATGGTTTTGTACAGTGTAACATTATCTTGTCCACTGTGTTCATTATCACGTGTGGCACGGTAGTGCAGTGGTTAGCACTGTCGCCTCACAGCTGACGGGGGCCTTTCTGTATGGAGTTTGCATGTTCTCCTCGTGTCTGCGTGAGTTTCCTCCGGGTGCTCTGGTTTCCTCCACAGTCCAAAGACATGCAGTTAGGTTAACTGGCTACTCTAAATTGTCCATTGGGCTGAATGTGTGCGTGAATGGTACAGCCTGGGTGGTCATCTCAGTCGTCTCAGCTCGCTGAGCCACTGTGGACAGGCCCCTGGGCCTAAAGAGTGGGTTTGGCTTGCACGTGCCGACTTTCACTTCAAAAACACGTAGTGCATGCGGGAAGTTGTTACCTTCCCATTGATCTTCGAAATCGAATAAAACTGCCACACACATTATCACATTCATTGTTACAACCTTATTGGAGCGGCTCGAAACTTTATAAGGCATGGATGTGACAAGCACTAAAGTAGGATATAAAACTAGGTTTTGTACAGTACAAATATTGTGCTGGATAATGCATTGTCACAGTGGGTATGCCATAATTTTTTTTTTTTTATCAAAATAAACAGTAGAAAGCAAAATAAATGAAAAAGATATACTTTCAGTATGAACACTGAACCAATTTTATGCACTGCAGAGGCATCGTACAGTCTTTCCCCACCGCCTTTAAGCTTTTACTAAGTCAAGCCATGTCTATCACTAAATTATTAAAGTACTACTTCACTACAGTGCACAATTTCCTTCCCTGTCTGTGTTCAGGATATGATTTTGTTGGTTGTAAATGCTCAATTTCAGTGGTTTCTGAGTGGAAAAAAGAGGAAAATGTACATTTAACACTCTCTACAATATTTAATTCCAACCAGTTAAAAATGAGCCTGAATACTGCACCAAAATATATAGCAAACTTAGTTGATAAAGAACCAAAATAATGAAATCAAAGTCGTGATCCCACAAGAAGGCAAGCATATCACATCTGACATTGTTAAAACAGATATGTTAGGAATGTATGGGTAAAAATTGGCCAAGCAGTCTGGCAGTGCTAGAATAGACATGTCCAGAAGAATAGGGCCATACTAGTCAGTACAGAATAGTCCTTTCTTGTAATTAATGCATAGCAATATTTCTACACAATAAAATTGTTAAAGGTGTGATTCAGTATACGTATATTGCATCAGGCAAACACTGATGTCTCACTGTCTTTCTACGTAGGGTGACCAAGGTGCTAAGGGTACTGATGGTGCCGGTGGTAAGGATGGCGTTCGTGGTTTGACTGGACCTATTGGACCTCCTGGACCAGCTGGCCCTCAGGGTGACAAGGTTAGTCTCTTCAGTGTATACGTCTATAGCTTGATATCCATTGTTGCTCACCACTAAATATCCTGTCATATTTGAGGCTGACTGAATTTGTTCTATTTTTACCAAGGGAGAGTCTGGTGCTGCTGGACCTGTTGGACCTACTGGTACCCGTGGATCCCCTGTAAGTACTTTTTTCTTCTCTGGATACCAGATGGATACCAAATATAATTTCCTCTCAAGGAATACAAACATGGTTTATTTTGATCATATGGACACTGATCATTAATTATGCCATATAAAGAATTTCCAAATCATGACATTTTTATTGCTAGTGTTTATTGCGAATATCTGCATGTTATCTTAGTTCCCATGAGTGACTAGTGTCCACTTCTAGGGAGAGCGTGGTGAGACCGGTGCACCTGGACCTGCCGGATTTGCTGGACCACCTGTGAGTATCTATATAAATTCCAAATCAACCATATTGATGCACGATGTAGCATATTTGTCTGGGCATTTAACTTAAAATTCAACCTTACCAGTGATCCAATTATACCTCTAAAATCCATTCCAGATTAATCATATTGTGTTCTAAAACTCAAATCACTAATAATATGTGTGCTATTTAGTGATGGAATCATGTGAGTCCTTATGGATCGGAGTTGGCTTTTGAACAGGTTGCACTTAAGATCTCAATGTTTCTCACATAGGGTACTGATGGTCAGCCTGGTGCTAAGGGAGAGTCTGGAGACAATGGTGCCAAGGGAGATGCTGGTGCCCCCGGACCTGCTGGAGTTACAGGTTCACCTGGACCTCAGGTACATACAACATCCAGAGCTCTCTTTCAACTTTGTTTAATTTTCTATTCAACTTTTGTAGAAACTGGTGAAAGCCACATACAATGCTCAAATGTTTTGTCAAAAGTGTATCATATATAAAAGTATATGATGTGAAATAGTTAGTATATAGGGGCATTATAATTAATTTCTCCCTTGAATACTTTAGCCATAAACCTGTTTGATAAACTTATAAAGCTCTAATTCTAAAATTTAAGCTGAATATATTCACAATACAGCAAACACAACATTGCTTTCTTATAGGGTCCTGTTGGTTCTACTGGTCCTAAAGGTGCCCGTGGTCCTGCTGGTCCTCCTGTAAGTATCACTTTCTAAAAAGATACTAGGCTTCAACATTTACTTAATCACTCTCCTAAGATCAGGATTTTTTTATATTCAGATCAATTTCTGTTTCTTTTGTTAAGGGAGCTACTGGCTTCCCTGGTGCTGCTGGAAGACTTGGAGCTCCTGGCCCTGCTGTAAGTTCGTTAGTATAGCTACAAGGCAAAGGTCTTTAAACACTTCTCCAATGTAGCTTCAGTATAACTTCTTGACGACACATTTAGCTGCCGTTCCAACCTTGCTATTACCTTTCCAGGGTAACGCTGGACCTTCTGGACCCTCTGGACCCCCTGGAAAGGAAGGTGCAAAGGGTATTCGTGGTGAGACCGGACCTGCTGGTCGCACTGGTGAGGTTGGTCCTGCTGGTCCTCCTGGTGCACCTGGTGAGAAAGGAACTCCTGGATCTGAGGGTTCCCAAGTAAGTTTCTCTTACTGGGTCTAAAAATAACTTCAGTCTTATAACCCAGAAAAATTACCGATTTAGTGCAGTATTTTTGGTATTCATGTAGTGTGTATGTTCATTCAAATATAAGGTACCAGACTTTCTTCAGCATTGGTTTTTCTTAACAGGGATCTGCTGGTATACCTGGACCTCGAGGTATTGCTGGCTCTCGCGGTATTCTTGGTTTCCCTGGACAGAAAGGAGAGCGTGGTTTCCCTGGTATCCCAGGACCGTCAGTGAGTATTCCAAGTGAACTCTTTAAACATACCCTCAATATCTCCAATTAGTGTCAAAGAACCCAAAGTTTTGTTAAAAACAAATAAGAGATAACATCAGTTTTGCCTGGTTGAGCAGACTAAAAAAAATCCCTTGCCCTCTACATGATAAAACCATCAGTGGTACTGCGGTTATTCAGAGTACTCAATATGTTGTGGAATTGCATGGACATCAACCCAGCACTTGCTCTTGTCATTTTGTAGGGAGAGCCTGGTAAGCAGGGACCTGGTGGCCCCTCCGGTGAGCGTGGACCTCCTGGACCCATGGGAGCCCCAGGACTGGCTGGACCTTCAGGCGAGCCTGGTCGTGAGGTGGGCACATTCACCTGTTCACTCCAACTTCATTCAGACATAATATGAGTGATCTTGCACCATCTTGACTTTAGTTGGCAATGTGCGTTGAAGTTTGTTGGAGTCTATAGACAGTGCAAAATTAACTGCTCAATATTTCACCATTAGGGAACTCCTGGTAATGAGGGATCTGCTGGCCGTGATGGTGCTGCTGGTGCCAAGGTAAACTGCACTATGAATAATCACCGTAACAGTAAATCAGTCCTATTGCCACAAAATAATTAGAACATGGACTTTTCCTGACTGTTTTTTGCTTGTGTTGACCAAGTTCTTTATGTGTATCCCATAGGGTGACCGTGGTGAGACTGGTCCTTCTGGTGCTTCTGGTGCTCCCGGACCCCCTGGAGCTCCTGGACCTGTTGGCCCTGCTGGAAAGACTGGTGATCGTGGAGAGTCTGTGAGTGGTTATTTCAGAATTAAAGATAATCTAGTTACAACTGCAACTACTGTTAATTAACTTGGAACACAGTGATTGAGTGTCTGAATGAGTTCACTCAGCATCATTTGTCACTTTACTCCATTAGGGTCCTGCTGGTCCTGCTGGCTCTGCTGGCCCTGGTGGCCCCCGTGGCCCTGCTGTAAGTTTGTATTTTAGTCATTCTGTTGTTACCACACAAAGATCTGATTAAATGTGACCCAGTAGGGTAGTTCATAATACTCTAAGGCCAATATATATCTCTGTGCAGGGAGCCACTGGAGGCCGTGGAGACAAAGGTGAGACTGGTGAGGCTGGAGAAAGAGGCATGAAGGGACACAGGGGATTCACTGGAATGCAGGGACCACCTGGACCTCCCGTAAGTGATGACCCATTTGCCTGATGGAAGATCCACAACTTTTAAAAATTATATCTTCACTAGTGCATAAAACCAAAATACCTAAATTCACTGGTTCCACACACAAAAACTGGTGTTTTATTTTTGTTTAAATATTTGCAAAGAAGGCAAAACACTAGCACTGTAATGGGGCCACAAGAGTGAACTGGAAGGATTTGTTCTTTTACTATAGGGACCTAGTGGAGAATCTGGACCTGCTGGAACTTCTGGCCCTGCTGGACCTAGAGTGAGTTTTGTTTTGTTTTTTCTAATTTACTTTGCATCGATAGAAGATTGATGTGTTATTATACAGATGTTCCCTCATTTTTTGAACTGATGTAATAATAGGGACCTTCTGGAGCTTCTGGTTCTGCTGGTAAGGATGGCATGAGTGGACTTCCTGGACCCATTGGACCTCCTGGACCTCGTGGTCGCACTGGTGAAATTGGACCAGCTGTGAGTTGCCCTTTCTTTTTCACTTTATTTTGATGTTTTCAACCAGCACACAAGACAGCCATTTTATACTAGTTTTTCCACCATCCTTTGGTTTAGGGACCTCCTGGACCTCCCGGACCCCCTGGACCTCCTGGACCATCCGGTGGTGGATTCGACATTGGCTTCATTGCTGCACCCCAGGAGAAAGCCCCTGATCCTTTCCATCACTACCGTGCTGATGATGCCAATGTGATGCGTGACCGTGACCTGGAGGTTGACACCACCCTTAAGTCCCTCAGCCAGCAGATTGAGAATATCCGCAGCCCCGATGGCACCAAGAAGAATCCTGCCCGCACTTGCCGTGACCTGAAGATGTGCCATCCCGACTGGAAGAGCGGTATGCAAAACTCAGCATTCTTTGCAAATTGTGATTAGAAAATAGGCAATTTCAACCTACCATTCAAGTGCATATTGGGTCTGTAGAGAGACTTGTGTTTCACCTTGGTATAATGAAAACAGGCCACAGTGGAATTCAATCAGAAGAGTGTATGTTTAGTAAAAACAACGCCACCACATGATTCTGCTCTTGTTCAGGTATTTGATATGTGGTTTTGTAACACCTGTTCTAGGTGAGTACTGGATTGACCCTGACCAGGGCTGCAACCAGGATGCCATCAAGGTCTACTGCAACATGGAGACTGGCGAGACCTGTGTCTACCCAACACAGACTGCCATTCCCAAGAAGAGCTGGTACACAAGCAAGAACATCAAGGAGAGGAAACATATCTGGTTCGGAGAGGCTATGACTGATGGCTTCCAGGTGAGGGTCCTCTTAATTTGTGCATCCTTTTAAAAAGTATTATAACTAGTTATATGCAGCATGTTCTCAACCTCATTTTGTCTTTCTTCTGCTCCTCTTCAGTTCGAGTATGGCAGTGAGGACTCCAAGCCTGAGGATGTCAACATCCAACTTACCTTCCTGCGCCTTATGTCCACTGAGGCCTCCCAGAACATTACATATCACTGCAAGAACAGCATTGCCTACATGGATCAGGCCACAGGCAACCTTAAGAAGGCTCTGCTGCTGCAGGGCTCCAATGAGATTGAGATCAGAGCAGAAGGCAACAGCCGCTTCACATACAGCGTCACTGAAGATGGCTGCACGGTGAGTCATTTTCCAAGTATATCCCCACTGTATGTCCACAGTAAATGGTTATTTATAATGTGCGCCAGTATATGTCTGGGCTGTGTTCACACCAACATGAAATTTAAAATTAAAAACCTAGATTGGATGGCATACCACTAGTAATACATGCAAGTACCTGATATTGAAAGGACAGTTATTAAGGCCAAAGAAGTGACTTAGTTTTAAGAGATGAATTTATTAATGAGCTTATCTTTATGACACAAATTAAGCCTAGTCTTGGACTGCACTGCAAAATTAGTGACAGCATTACTTTGAGAGAAAAAAAAAAAGCTGTTTCGTTCAAAACCTTAAAAAATAGGCCCATGTTTTTATTGTTATTTTAATGGTCAACTGTTACACCACAATGCTTATGCTTTTCTTTTCATTCTCTGCAGTCGCACACTGGTGCATGGGGCAAGACAGTCATCGACTACAAAACAACGAAAACATCTCGGCTGCCCATTATTGACATCGCTCCTATGGACGTTGGTGCACCCAATCAGGAATTTGGCATTGAAGTTGGCCCAGTCTGCTTCTTGTAAAAAAGAAATCTGGACTTGAAATTGTTTGTGTGTTGCGTGTGTGTTTTTTCTAGCAGTCATCTCTCTAAAATCTTTTCTATGCATTAAAAAAAAAAACTAGACTTCGATTTGGCTGTCCGAATGGTCCACTTGCTTAGAACTACGCTTCAGAAGACAGTGGTTATGTGTTATCAAGCTTTTTTTGGGACCACTATTTTACCACCACCAACATCAAGGACACTTTAGAAGACCGATTTGTTTCACTGGCCACAAGAAAATAATATATACTTGTAAAGTGTAAAATCCCCCTGGAAAAAGGAAAAAACCATATGAGATACAGGTGACTTTTTTACCACTGTGGAAGGACAATGAAAAAGAGAAAACAAATGCTTTGTACCATGTTCAGGTGTTAAATAAATCTGTAAAATGACATTTAAGTGTCTTTGTGTTCTACCCATCAGAACAAGTGATCAACAGGCACAACCATCATTGTTCACAGACAGAACAGATTTAATATGAGACAAGGGTTCAACTTCGGATTGATATCTTATGTCTACCTCAGAAAAGAAACCTATATTAGTACCAAGTGTTGACCCAACACCAGGTTAGGATTTTACACCGAAGTATGCTTAAGAAAGCAAGAAACAGCTGCAAAAGGTGCTATTTCATGAGGTCCTGTTAGTGGGATGTGTTAGAGCAGTTTCTAAAGTAATGTATTATTTCACTCTTACTCACAGGGCCTTTGGTGCTAAAATCATATTCTTTTGCTGTCCAGTTATAACACATGCCTCTCTTGCGAAAGGACTTTGCTTCAATTTCAGCAGCAGAACCTTTGTTAGGGAAATATGATTAAGCTTCGATGCACATCGTCTTTTCAAGTGTAGAAATAAGCAGGTGGGGTCTTTTATTTTTCCAAAACCTTTTGACACTTTTTGGTTGTTGTCTTGATTTCTTTACAATACATCCCCATGTTGTCCAGTGATTACATTCAGTGCTTCCATTCTACCACTTTTGTATCAGGATTTCTTGGTTTTCAGTTTTTGGGTTTTTTTTTTTTTTTTTTTTGGATTTTTGTTTGTTTGTTTTGTTTTGTTTTACCTAGGGCTTTTCAAAGATGGCAAGAGAAATAGGGATCCCCAAAACTAGTGAGAGAAGCATACACACAATAGGGGGTTAAAACAAGATTATCTGTACCTATTTTGTATATGTATAATAATTTGAGATGTTTTTAATTATTTTGAGTGCTGAAATAAAGCATGTTAAGTGGTCGATCTAATGTTTGTCAGAAGTGGTCTTGACTCATCCCTAAGTGCCCGATGGACGTTAATGAAGCACAGCCTGCACCTGTTACAGTTGTTTTGACTGGAAGGAAGATTAAAGAAAAATAACAAACAGAATTGTCTTACAATTGTACCTTCTTTTTTACTCACAAATTAAAATCGTAAAATCGAGTTTTAGTTTGTTCTACTCACACAGATGCCCACCCAGTCACTGAATTTGACCAGCAGTGAAGTTTTAATGACTAGCATTGCCTAATGTTACTCTGTAAAGGTTCAGCTATGGCCTAATGGTTAGAGAAGCAGCTTTGGGAACAAAAGGTTTCTGGTTCGATTCCCTAGACCAGCAGGAATGGCTTAAGTGCCCTTGAGCAAGGTGCCTAACTCCCAACTGCTCCCCGGGCTGCTCTGGGTATGTTGTATGTCGCTCTGGATAAGAGTGTCTGCTAAATGCCTGTAATGTAATGTAATGTAATGTAACTAGGTCCCGACTCCCCACCCTGCTGCACATGAACCAGTGGATAGAGCCCCACCCATCAGCCAAGAGAGTAAAATTGGCTGGGTGGGAGGGGCATACTCTTTCTTTCTTGTCAATTATACTGACACTAGCCAATCGTGGGTACTGGCTAGCTCATGTATGTGGAAGAGGGTAGATAGCACAGTACATTTTGAATTGCTGCAGTCTCATATTGATGATGATAAGGCTACACAGACCTTACCGATGGTGACTGAATTAATACAAGGATCTGCAAGTCAATTCCAGTGAAGGAGGTGTGACTTCTGTCCCTGTCACACCAATGAAAGGGGCGTGTCCAGTCTATGCTAAGTCATTTGAGTCGAATAACTTCTCTCAGTCCAATCACTGTGCATGGTATTGTCTTGAATGTTTAAGTGGGTTCGTGTTTTGTTTTGTTTTGCAACAAAATAAAATTGCAACTAATATAATTCATGAATTGATAATTCATGGTGAGTTCTAGCCTCACCAGAACCCGAGATAAACTGAGCATAGTAGTGCCTTTTAGTACCTGGACCTGATTCTGTACCAGTTTTCTGGGGGTTGCTAATGGATTTTACCCCATTTTCTCCACCGTTGTGTCTGAAATCTCTTGTTGGCGTTTCTCTAACATGTGCCTTTTTATGGGGTGGGGTTGTTGGCCCTACACCCAACCCCCAACCTGGAGGACCAGGGTCATCTGTGTAGGGTTTTCCTTCCCATAGACTGGTGACTTGCCAAAGTTAACAAGCCCTGTCTGCCCGGGTTTGACATCAGAGTTTCCCTTCTCTTAGATGGACTGCCTCCCAAGGATACAAGCTCCATCTGCCCGGCATTTTAACCCATGGCTGGGGCAAGGTTGGTGCAGCACCAGGGCATGTCCACACAGTGATCAGACGGAGATCATGAAGTACCAAACAACAATCGGCCTATCTCCCTGTTACCAGTCCTCTCCAAAGTTGCTGAGCAGATCACCATGCATCAATTTGATGACTACCTGACTCGGAAAAACTGTCTCACCTTACATCAGAGTGGCAATCGGAAACTACACTCAACTGAAACATTGAGTTTGTTAGTCACCGATCAAATTTTCCGAGCCATGGACCGTAAGCAAATCACTGCGATGGTGTTAATTGACTTGAGCAAGGCTTTTGACAGCCTGTGTCATTCAACGTTACTTAGGAAAATACAGAACTTGGGCACCTCTGATAGGGCTCTCCACTGGTTTGACAGCTATCTAAGGGATAGAGAGCAACGTTCTCGTGTAGGAACATTTATTATTATTGGAACCTCTTACAATAACGCATGGAGTACCTCAGGGCTCAATTTTAGGGCCCATGCTGTTTGGCCTATATATGAATGACCTGCACAAAGTCATCAAGTTTAGCAACATCGAATCGTATGTTGATGATACTAAGATCTACTTGTCTTTCTCGACTAAGGACCTTAACACATGCCTCGGCCAAGTGGCTGAAGATCTTCTACACGTGGC
>JAODTV010000013.1:24492728-24512434 GCA_025399955.1 Galeichthys feliceps
GGAAGTTGCCCCGCAGTGACAACTGACTTGCTGAGTGATGCCATCCATTGGCCATTTGAGTGGCTCTTCCGCATGCCTTCTGGTGGTGTGCCATTGACCCTGTTGGGTTCATTTGCCACATTGCACCGAAAAGCGCCCTGCTGCCAGCACCTTATTGGTGATCCAAGTCCTCCCGGACCTGAGACTCACCACCGGTTGCAGCTTAAAGTCATACCCAGGACTGACAATATGTAATCAACGGTTCCTTGGCCCATGGCTCACCTTTCCTCCAAAGTTCACCCAAATCCATTCACTACTTTTTGAGTTACATTGGGAACAAACAAACAAACAAACAAATGGAGGTGAAAACATACCATCAAAGATGGCAGAGGTAATTACTGAAGGAATCTGCAATGATGTGTGCTTGCACGCTCTCTTTACATCATCAGAAGTTTCATTTCACGGATTTTGTCTTTTAGCTTGCGTATGTGCACAAGAGAACTAAACTAGAAGCATCTCCATCGTGCAGGCTTCTTTCTTCTATTTCGCTGCCACTACCACCATGACGTTGCATACAATAATCAGTCCTTTTAGCCTGCCAGGAAAATGTGTGTTTTCTGTAGCAGAATCCAGTTCAGTGGGCGAATATCTGAAGAATGTTCCATAAATGTTATCCAGGATGAAATGTCCTGTGCTAGGCCTGTTTATTTTTCTAAAACAGAGAACATCAAGAAAACATGCAGGTGTCGTATTTTCGTACGCATTTCTCCTTTACTTTTGATTTCTAAATAATGAACAGTTGGTTAGCGAAAGGTTGCGGAATGGCTGGCGTGTGGTAGAGCGAATTAACAGAAATGTTTCCATTCTGCTGGGCTTTGCTTTCACGGTTAGTCATTTTCCTCCCTGAAATAGTCATTTATCATACGAGTTGGTGTGATGGTTACATGGCTTGAATAATGACTTAATTCTGTCCACCCCAGGATGTGTTTGCATAAAAGCGTGCTAACCCATGTGCTTTAGTACCGGGAATTATGATGTGTCAGTGGATATGCTGAAATGGACCAACTTTTGAAATCAATGTGAAAGTGGTGTGGAAATCTGAACTATGACTTACATTTCCCACTCAACTTTCAGTTTCTGTCCAATTCTTCTGACAAGACATCTCTCTGTGCATTATTCAGTGTGTCAGGAGACTATCTGGGAGGCATTTAAGATCTTCTGGGACAGGCTTCCCAAAAGAGACGAGTACCAGCTGTGGATAAACAGGTGCCAGAATGGCAGTATTAGTGTCTTTAATATTGGTAGGAGCTTCAGTCAGTCGCCTGAGCATCTCGCCATCATAACCAGTGTAAGCAATTCCTGCATCTTCACCCTATATTTTTAAAAATACATCATGAATAATTGCTACAATTAGCATTAATCCTTGTTTTCTTTAATGCTAATACTTATTTTTCCCCAACAACACGGTATATGTCTTTTGTTCTCATTTCAGAGGGTGCAATTGGCTTCAGCGATGGGGTGAGTTATCATCTTTTCAAAGCCACAGATACAATTTTTCCCCCCAAAAAACAAACATGCACCTATATATATAGAGAGAGAGGTGTCAAATTAATAGGAAAAAAAAAAAACAACCTAAAGTGTCTTACTAAGGTGGTGGGCCACCACAACCTTCCAGAACAGATTCAGAGCATATTGTACTGGAGCGATGAACACCAAATGAACACCAGATGAACAATTATTGTTGTGGAGAGTACTGTCTAACTCACCACTCAGGTGTTCAGTTGGGTTGAAATTTGGTGGGTGTGAAGAACATAGTCTACAATATACATCAAACCATTCAGCAAACCATCTAGCCATGTGAATTGGGGTGGAGTCATCCTGGAAGAGACCCCTGGCTTAAGGATGGAAATGTTTCAGGATAGTTTCATTATTGGAATCTCAAATGGGACAAGTGGATCCAAACCATACAAGCAAAAATAAATACAACCCCCCCCCCCCCAGTCTACCTGATCTGCAGTGGCTTTCATGTGCCATTAGTTTGGGTGACACGTTCTTCTAAAGCTTTATACTTCTTGGTTAACATGTCTTAATGGCTCAAATCCAATATTTGTAATAGACAACTTTATCGATAACCTTTCCTAGCTTCTGCATAACTAGAAACAGTCATATCTCATAAATATTAAAGAGTTGAAATGAAACATCTGGCTCCATTTTTGTTTGGAAGTCCAGAGAAAATAAAACTTATGTTGATTTCAGCATTATGTTTTTTATCATCTCATCTTCCTTGGTTAAGCATTGTGTTTTATTGATGAACTTTTCATTCACAGCCAACAGACTACCGCTGATCCTACAAAAGTGGATATCATCTCCACCACTGATGGAGGTTTGTTTACTTACCCATCACCAGAGATTACTGATACATGTGATCTTACTAATAGGAAATTATATAATGATAAAATTTGGAAAAGTGTATACAAAATGCTTGAAATAAATTACGATTCAAGTAATAAATAAGCCCTTGTTCACTAGAGTCTATTATTATTATTATTATTATTATTATTATTATTATTATTATTATTATTATTATTATTATTATTATTTTGGGAGGGATAAACGACTTTTCTGTTTTTGGGCATTTTATGTAGTATGTTGATCAGATTCACGAAAGCAATTACAGGCACAAGGCATCACAGCAGTGCAGATACACCATGCGCTCAGAATAGCCACTAATCCCTCTTATTTACTCAGAGGCATCTGACAAGAGGGTAGTAGCAGTGTTAGCATACTGTGGCAGGTCCTTTAAACTGCTTTAACAGAAAATGACAAAACATGACATGATTTAAGTGACAAATTAAAGACATAACATGAAGGTATTCTGCAATACAATTGCCATTTGTCTAATACAATTTAAGGGCTTGACATCCAAAAGTACAGTGTCACATTTCATTTCATGGTTTACATTGACGATACAAGCCATTACTTTTTGTACTTCATCAAGATCAGTGTTCACATGTGTATCTAATGTGTATATTTTAAAATGTCCATAATCTCTTCTTTCTTTGTTTTTTTTTAAAGTTACCAGTGTAACTTCCCTACTAGCAGAAGTGACTTCAACAGAATTAACAGATACAACAGCAAAGACTACACTTACTCCATCAGAAGCTAGAATAACCACAGAAGAGCATGAGGTTACTCCAACAGAAGTGATAGTAACCACAGAACAGTCTGTGGTTGCTCCAAATGTAGCTATGGTAACCACAGGAGAGTATTCGAATACTCCAACAGAAGCAATAGCATCCACAGAACAGTCTACAGATATTGTGGCAAAAGCAAAAGCAACTATGGATAATTCAAATGAAGCAATAGTAACCACACAACAGTCTATGAATTCTGCAACAAAAGTGAGAGCAACTACAGAACAGTCCACGAATACTCTGACCGAAACAGTAGAAACCAGAGAACCACTGTTTATGGACACTCCAACAGAAGAGATATTAACCACAGAGCAGTCTACAGATATTCCAACAGAATCAATAGAACCGTCTTTGGATATGTCAAAAGAAGCAATAGTACCCACACAACAGACTACGGGTACTCCAAACATAGTTATGCTAAACACATGGGAGTCAACAAATATCCCAACAAAAACATTAGTAACTACAGAACAATCTATGGATACTCCAAAAGAACCAGTAGAACGCTCTACAGATACTCCAAAAGAACCAGTAGAACGCTCTACGGATACTCCAAAAGAAGCAATAGAACACTCTATGGATACTCCAAAAGAAGCAATAGAACACTCTACGGATACTCCAAAAGAAGCCATAGAACACTCTACGGATACTCTAAAAGAAGCCATAGAACACTCTACAGATACTCCAAAAGAAGCCATAGAACACTCTATGGATACTCCAAAAGAAGCAACAGAACACTCTACAGATACTCCAGCAGAAGCAATAGAACACTCTACAGATACTCCAAAAGAAGCCATAGAACGCTCTACGGATACTCCAAAAGAAGCCATAGAACGCTCTACGGATACTCCAAAAGAAGCAATAGAACGCTCTACGGATACTCCAGAAGAAGCCATAGAACGCTCTATGGATACTCCAAAAGAAGCAATAGAACACTCTACGGATACTCCAAAAGAAGCAATAGAACACTCTACGGATACTCCAAAAGAAGTAATAGTAACTACACAACAGTCCAAAAGTGATGTAGGAATGGTAGCCAAAGAAAAATCCATGATTACTCCAACAGAAGCAATAGCAACTACAGAACAGTCTATGGTCACTCACACAGAAGCTAGAACAACCACAGAAACATTTACAGATACTCCAACACAAATGGTCGTGAAGACAGACCAGCCTACATTTACTGTGACAGAAGTGACAGCAACTTCCAAACAGTCTACAGTTACTCCAGACAAAGCTATAGTCTCAACAGCACAGACTACTCCACACTTAACCTCAGTCTCCAGTATGGCCACTGTAGAGGTCAGTGCTAAACCTTCTTTTAATTTAAATACTGGGGCTTCACAGGGCATAAACCCTGATTCTCTGACAGAGGTCACCGGTCAGGCAACTGAGAAGATAAGCCCAGGGACTGAACTGGAGGTTACCCATAATACCCCTGAAATGCCTTTGACTACTACTTCCATTGTGTTTGAGAATGGTGAGGATGATGTTACTGTTGAAGGTTCTGTCAATTCTGGTTCTACCAAAATAGACACAGCAGAGGCATCACCTGAAGAACCTGTGAAGGTAGATGATGATGGAGTTGGTAGAGTAGCACTTCAGTCTTCACCCAGCCCTACTCTAGGCACAACATTTGAACCAAGTGAAGATGAGCAACCAGAAATGGAGACACTTGAAATCACCCTACCAGATGACTTCCTAGACACATCTCTAGCTAAACCACCACGTTTTGGCAGTGAAGAAACACATGAAGGTGATGAAGTCACATCTGGGTCTGGTACTCTGGAAAAGGTATCTGGGACTGTTGAAAATCTGTCCAAAATTATTAGTGATAAGGATTCATCAGAGAGGACAGAAGATGATGCACATGTAACTATTTTGCAGGTTAGTAATGATGTTGAAGATATCAGATTGGAGGTGGATGGTGAGGTCACGGAATACAGTGTTTCTGAAGAGAAGGAAACCCTTGCACAGGCTGAAGTTTCACTTGAAGCCCCTACAAATGAGCTGTCCTTAGAAGAAAATACACCTGTAGCTGAAGATGTACATGCCTCTACCAGTGCAGAGGTTTCATTTGATCATACAGTAAAGGATAACACTGAAGATTTACCAAAAGAAGCTGCAAAGGTAGAGACTGCAGCCTATGAGGTGCCAACCAACACTATGGCTGATATTATAGCTGTTGAAAATGACAAACCTGACTCAGATGGTGAAGTGGAGCCACCTGAGTTTATACCTGACACTAATGGTAAAGATGTCACACTCGCTTTCACGCTTGACCCTAGTGTCATTATTCTGGATGTTGAAGATTTCACATCCAAGGTTACACCTACCACTGAAGATTACACACATGGAACCTATAACATGGAAACTGACATCAAAGAAGAAACCCCTGAAGAGAATCTACTTGAATCTACAGTTGAAGGGAAGCCACCAGAAGTTCTTGAGGACACTACCTCAACCTTACCTGAAATGACAGTGTTGGAAGGTGTAGATATTGATACAGAGGTTCTTGAGGACACAACATTAGACGTACCTGAAACTACACCACATGCTGTGGTTCCTGATGTTACAACTTCAGAGCTACCTAAAACTGTAGATAGATCTTCAGGGGTACTAAAAGTGGATGACACACCTGCACCATCCATTGAAATTGAGAAATCTACATTGGGCCTAAATGAACTGACAACCAACATGCAGCAAATGACCGTCTCATCCACGGTACAAGAATCCACACAGATCGCCAATAACATAATTGATGAAGGGAACATGGTGCGTAGCCACTGTCTCAGAGATTATCTATAGAATTTATTCCAGAAATCTTAACCAATTACTCTGCTGTCTATTTTCCAGATTGCCAATGAAATTTACGATATTTTGCCACGTCCTGTGCGACCAATAATGGATCAAGTGGTGGAGCTGAGCATTAAACTCAGAGGAGAGACATATGATGATGCTCTTAGAGATCCATCAAGCTTTTACTACCAGCATCTGTCCGAACAGTTCATTGGAAAGGTGCGTCACAGGCTTCCTCTAGGGTAAATTACATCAACATATGGAAATGTTTAAGTAAACAGGCCTGTATTATATCAAAAAGGCTTCTGTGCAAACCAAATCGAATTTTCAGATACATGATCTGTGAACTGTGCTGTACTCAGGGCTCTGGGCCTGTTTTCTTGTCTTAAAGGCCATATGTTTGATCTATAGCCAAAAAACAGCATCATGATATTCTGGAGATCCCAAGCAATTTCTCCAGGCCAATCATGTCATTTTCGGCGAATTTGCCACGAATTTCAAATTTTCATATTCGCAAGGATATTCGCCACTGTGTGAGAGCAGCATCAGTATTCACAGAAACACTCGCATACGTGTGTCCATTTATGACCTGTATGTATAAAACTGATCAAACTTTCTCCCATGCCTTCTACTTTGTTTTTGGTTTTTTTTGTGTTTCATACAGTGGACTCTTTCTTGGTTTTGAATCTTCTTTGGATCACATTCATTCGAAAAAGTGTTGGAGAATTTCTCATAAATTGGATGAAGATTTGGTTTTTCTATTCCACATCCCCCTGAATACTTGGATCTAACATTCAGAGTTGTTTCATGACACTTACCTCCAGATGAGGTGACCGCCACCAGTATGAGGTTGCCTGGTTGGGTCGGTTGCTCCTCACTGTACTGGAGCTTTTCTCGCACCAGAGCCAAAATCTCTCCAACGCGGCAGGACAGGCGGCTGCGGATGGTCACGTACGAGTGGTCGGGTGTGTACACCCTACAAAAAACTACAAAAGCAAAACATCTACTAGATCAAAAAGCCCTGCAAACTTGAGCAAAACAACCTGGGCTTTGTATTACTTTGGGAAAAGAAAAACCCGCAATAATAATTCCCACACTATTTTATTAGCATGTTTTAGTGTAGTTTTCACTGCTAAACAGTCAACAGGTCAAAAGTAACCTTTTTTTTTTTATCATCAATATATTGGTTTACTGTCTGCTTCCTGGTCTGGTCATACATCTTCACTACAAATAGCCCTCAGCAGGCCAGTGAGTTCAGCAGCTAGTTCCTCTTTAGGATTGCTTATTGACTAATTGTTCAGTGAGTCTGGAAAGCACTTGGCTTGAGTCACATCTCTGATAACGTCATACTAACTAATGAAGTCCAGTCGTTTACTAAAATAATAATAAAAGTGGGCTGTCCCCATGACCTCACTTCTGCCATACAGTGCTAATTGGGACTCTTCCATTAGCAAATAGCTGGAGTGCCAATTTTACAGTAACCTTTTTTATTTTTAAGCTGTAAAAGTCACGCAGTTAATGAAGCAGTCTGAACTCACTTTCATCTGAGCCGCGGAAAGCCTCTCGCGGCTGCAGACAGGCATCGATGCGTCTGAAGTGGCGGAAGAGCGGACGCACCTGCTTCTTCCGACTCTCCTTGTCCTCCTCTACCCTGGAAACAGAAAACGCGGAGAATATCAGTAGTGCCTACTATGAGGGAATTCAACGTAACTTGTAACACAGAGCCTTGCAACAGAGCGCACAAACACATCGCTACTATGTGCACAATTCATATCAACAGCATAAAATGACACTGACACAACTGATCATCTCCTCCCGCCAGCATCCTTTGGGTATAAAGTATGATCCAATCCCATCAGTTCCCCCGGTAAACTTTATTCAAATCTCTGCACTCTCAGCATGCAATAAGCACATTCAGCTTAAATTCCCTTCACGCAACTTTCCTTCAAGAATTAATTACATAACATATGTAACATAACCTACTGCTTTGGGGTGTGGTGTAGCCAAACGCCTCGTGACACAATTAGCAACTGAATAAATATTAATGAACAAAACATGCATTCACAGTGATCAAAAACAGCTGTAGTGAACTTCTCAATTAGCAAACAAACTGCGAGTTAAGACGTAATTTGTGCAAATTAACTTGAGTAAAATACTGCAACAGGATTTCTAGGGAAATGTAATACATGTTGGATATTATACGGTTGCATGAAGATCTGAAGTTTGTCTTCGAGTGGTGAGTGTATACATCACGAGTGAGCATGGCGAACAAGTGATATATTTTTCAAAACAAGAAGATAAACTTCATATCTTCAAGCCAACGTCAGATTCTTTTTATTATATAGACCCATCCACAAACAAAAAGTACCCAAATTTATCAAAACAATTCATCGATTTCCTCACAAGTGAGCATACTGGAAATTATTATACATACAGGACACTTTTTCGATGGAATAAAAACATGTGTTCTATTCCCTTCCAGCGGGTTCCATTCATTTGGTTCGATAGCATGCAATATTGTTAGCATATCGCTTATCCTACATGTATTACACCACTCTACCCAATGGAGAATGATCGTTGAATACAGTTTACGATATTGCATGGTTGTCAAGACAACATGACGTCACACGTCGGAGACGTAAAACATCCGCGCTAGCGAGCGACTGACAATTTGTAAACAAACATGGCCGCCGGGTTTGCTTCGTTAAAAACGGAAGATTTTGAGAGAATTTTGAAAGAGAAAGACGCGTTGAACACCCGAAAGGAATGTGTATGTATAATAATAATAATGGCTTTTTTTCGTGGTATATCAGATATATTCCATTCAGCTATTCATCTTCAACTTGTTCAATATCATGCTAGCTGAATGGAATATATCTAATATACCATGGAAAAAAAAGGCCAGCTAATATTTAAATATGTCATGGTTCTCCATGTCCCGGATGTAGCTCATATGAAAAATATGAGTGGCATATTTCCCAGTAAAACACTAGTGTCTATGTAATATAATGCAATATTTTAAAACTATATAATACTCTTATTTAATCTCAGATACTATATACACTATATGTAACAAAATCACACTGATTTCAACACATGCACTGAAAACATGAACACACGCACACACACGCACGCACACGCACGCACGCACCCCTTATCCAGACTAACAAATGGTCCGTTCTTATAAAAAGTCACAGTTTCCCCATCATTTTAAATCACTAATCCGAACCAAAATAAAACCATACTATAACAACTAATTTGCTTGGGATAAAAACTATATTTTAACCAACATAACTTGAAATAGGATTGTTTCACATTTCCGCCCAAACCCAGGCCCAGGATAACTGCCCCATCAAAACAAAATACTCCAATACTTTGCCTCATGAATATCCACATTTAAAATGGATATTACTACTGAAAATAAAGTTAAGTTTCACTGCATTAAAACAGCTCAAACAAAAACTGACAAATACCACAGCACACAAAACTGCAACACACTCAAGCACACCCTTATTAAGAGAAGGGTCTTCCGCTGGCTCAAGATAATAATCTGAATTGCTAACCATTTCTAATCACAACACATCTACATGCTTCTCATGTTGTCTCTGGAAGTGATATAACAATCGTTTTTATGTCTGGTGTGTATCCAGATAGGACACGACACTAAACATCTGTCCTCATCATAAAGTAAATAAAGAACAATTACCAACACTGCAGCTGCTATATCAAAATGTGTTTCCTATTATTCGCTCATTCATAATGCATGATAATGCATTTATTCTATTACATGAGGATTTTATAAAAAAAAAATAAAAATAAAAAAAACTCTGTGCATGTGTAGTGTGTTTTGGATACACAGTAGTTTTAGAAATTAGTTATCTTTTCTAATCTTCCATAACCAAAGATAGTCGACCTGTGGTTTTTCTTCCTCCAATCCCCTTTTCGGGGCTTTTAACCATGTTATGAAAACAGCTCTGCTCCCAACACTCCTTCACACTTTTTCCCCCTGGTGTTGCACTTTATTGCTGTGAGCTGCACACGAATAGCACTGCAATAAATTAGTGCACTGAACTGGCAGACAAAGCAGCACAATTAAGGCCCAAAGAGAATGCTTTTATTCATTTATTGTGTTTTGGTTGGCGGTCCCAATTTATTCACTTTTTGTTCGAGCTTTTAGCTAGACAAATTTCTCAGAAAATCCTCGGTTTCGAGCCCGAGTCACCCACATGCGGCTCAATTGTGAAAAAAAGAAATTAAATCACAAACGTCCCAAAGTATAAATAAGCAATCTGCCAACGGTGAATAAATAGTCTGTACAGGGATAATTTTATTCCCTTTGTTAACTCAAAATAAACATTGCGGACTTTAAAAGGCCTCATTGAGTGGTGAAGGGATTGAACATTACATAAGGAACACATCAATTACCGCATGCAACTCCATTCCCAATTAACATCTTCACAGAACCATGGCCTCGTGGTTTCTAAAAGGCTATAGTACGTCTCCTGTTAGGGTTTTACAGCTTGCTACTGGATAATAAAGAAAGGAGCCAGACATATAGTAAGGGGGGGGGAGGTGTGACGTCAGATCTTATTTTTACATTTCCTTTAGTACCTTGCGGGGACCTGTAAAGCTGGAATTGGGAGTTAATGAGCAAAATGTGGATTTGTACTTTAATCAAAATCATACAGTGATGTTTATCACTGGTGTAACAACACATTGTTTGCTATTAACTTGCACAGAAAAGATCAAATGTGGAGTAACCACCATGTTTATGCCACTCACGGGTTGTGGAGGATCTCAGTCCAGCGCTGGAGCTTTAGAATGTCCTCCACGAGCTCGGGGAAGCGGCTGAGCTCTTGCACAGCAGAAAGGTACAGGTCCTACATCAGCAGGGAGTAAGAATAGAACATACTTTAGCAAATAAATAAGTGGACTGGGGACTTAGTGAGCCACCAGGGGTTCTAATAGTTTATTTTCTTCAAAGGAAACAAAACTGATCTGTGTTTGCGCTGGAGGAAAAAAAAAAAAAAAGGTTGATTTGGAAAAAGCAACCAAAACAATTACGACCTCAGATAGGCAGTGCTGAGTCAGTTTTATTGCCATGGTTACACTAATAGATTTTGCAAGGAAGAACACTTGAAACCTCTGTAGTGTTTTTCCTCTTGGATGTGCGAGTAGGGGTGTGGGTGCATCTCTGTAGCTACTTTTCGACCAACAGGGAATGGGTTCTTGAACCGATTCCGTTCAGCATTCTTTGAACCTTGGTGCCAGCTAGCGAACCAGCCCACATTTTCACCACTTTTGAACAGAACCATTGTAATCAAAGGATGGGTCATGAACGGTGGGCGTTACACAATGGGAGTAAACATTAGTAGCAAGATGGCAGAGCACATCGATTACCTGTGAGCTTTTGTTCCTATACTGCAAATATTTTTATTCCATTTTTTTTGGAAGATGGATCCTTTTCCGATGCATTCTTCATTGCTGCGCTCTGCTTCCTCTCCAAACTAATGACACACCCACTGATGTCTTCATGGATCATGCTGGAAAAACCAGCTATCGTTTGTTTATTCATTTTGCTCAAAATGCTCTGAATGATTGGAAATTTGGTGCACGAACCAGAACGGAGCCTGTTTCCTGTTGGTCGAAAAGGGGTGCGTGTGTGTGTTGAAATGTGTACCTTAGGGAAGCTGTTGGACCGGTCCCCCTCCTCCTGTAGCAGTTCTCTGTATGTGTCCAGGTAGCGGAAGGCCACACTGAGCACAGCCTGCTTCCTCTCTGCTCCATCCCAGGTGGGCCAGGCCTCGCCCTGCTTGGGTTCAGCTCCAAACCTGAGCACATCGTTAAGGAGCATTGCAACCTGTGTACATTAGCTGGTGTGTGCTAGAGGACCTCTTGCATGTAAGCATAGACAGAAAGGATGAATGAGAATATCGCTGCGTCTCAAATTCACACAGACATGTGTACGCTACATTACCTTTTATTGTAAAAAAAAAGGTAGCTAGAACAGAGGGTCCGTTATACGAAGAGTGAATTACAATTACGTCAAATCATATATCTGTTGAATTCTCGATTCTGATTGGTCAGAAGGTGCCGACTAGTTTTCTATAACTGACAGCATTTCCAACTGCATGGTTTAGACTAGTACACTCATTCTAATAGCTTGTTTCTATAGTAACAACTTACAGAAGGACTTTTATTGCACACTAAACTGATTTAAAAAAAAAAAAAAAAAAAAGACATTTTCTGAGGAAAACATTTTCCAGTTTTGGAAGGAGTCTCCAGTGTTAACACTTTGTAAGAGTTTTCTGACAGGGAGGTCTTCCTCAAGAAAACGAGTTGTGATTTCTCTAATAGGACAAGATGCATTTATGCAGGGTTTTTTTTGTTTTGTTTGGTACATAAGCAGATAACAAGGATTAGCAGGTTGTTAGGTAGAGGGTTGGTCCAGTTAACTTCGCTAATGTTATTGACGAACAAAATCTCAAACCTTAGGGCACATTTTGACAGAATGTGACCGTACGAAGCCCATTCATATCTACCTTTGATAAATTTGAGGTAATTTACCAGCAGATATTTAGCCAGCTAGTTAGCTAATGTTAATTATTCGACAAGTTGGGATGGCAGAACAACAGAGATGTTCTAAAGACATTACTTTTTGAACAATATTATGAACATTTACTTATTATATATTACATTATAATTTTTTCATAATTTTTCAATGTAAACACTAATATACATATGCTTTTATTGTTATAATTTATTCATATCTATTTTTTTTTTTATTGTTCGAGCATTGAGACTATGAAATGATTTGAAATAAATAAATAAATAAATAAATAATAATAAAAAACTATATTACTACGTTACCTCATTGCAAATCCTGGCTTTTCATGCAGGTTAAAGATCTTAAAAGGATCATTTCTTGGGGCATTTATTGGGCTTTAAAATATGAAGCAATTATTTTTCAAGCTTTTTAAAAAAGTCCAGATGTACTTTCCAAGTACAAAATTAGATATTAACATCTAATCCGCTAACTTCCTGTCAGTAACAATAAAGGTAAATGTTATTCACTCTTTAGAAAAGTGATGTTATGAATAGCGATATCGACATCATGTTGCTTTGCCCTGCTGTAAAGCACGAATAGAGACCAGCGTCAAAGATGTGATCCTACTGGTCTTTGATCGCCTAACAAACAGCACCAAGCATGGAAAAAACACAAAGAATAGCACGCGGCCATCCAGGCAACATAATTATAACCTTAGAGAAGTGGTGAAGGCAAAGGAACACACCCATCACGTCTACACACGCACACACAAAGACACAAGTTTCTTCTCTCGTCTCGTGTAGTTGGTTATTAACAGGGCTGTACAGGAAGTGCAAACATTTATTCGCCAACAGACAAAACAGTCAGGCATCTTGGTCATAGAGACAAAATAGTGCCTTCGAGGGTCTCAAAACATGTCACCTGTGTGGTTGTCAATAATGATTAGAACAATCTAGATTGATTTTTGTTTTGCTGCCTTCAAACTTATATGTAGGCCAATCTGAAGTTGCCCTGGTTATCTCCAGCTCTGCTCTGAAGTTCTATTTAAAGAGTGGCTCCCTAACACCCTGTCCACATTTAAACCACTATTCCTGTTCAAAACGGCCAAGCAGGACAGGCGCACAAGCTGCCTTTGATGGCAGTCCAGATATAGTGACTGTATTTATGTCCACTTCTTGCCAAAGATCCAAACACTGCGTTGAGCTCAGTGGCACCTGGTTCTTAGCGGAGTAAACCATCTCAGTGTGTTACAAAGAGCTCAAGCTATGGGCTTTCATCACTCACTCACACAGTGCACGCGTCTGTCTGTGTGTGTGTGTGTGAAGTAAAATACAGGAGTTCTATTTTAAAATCTAATCCAATCAGGAATGGCGAGAGGGAAGAGGACCAAGGGGCTTTCCCTTTGTCTTCAGGTTCAGCAGGATGCAGACATGTTTCTACAACAAAAAGATTTAATTAGGTCTGGATTTCCAGACCTGGAGAAGGGTTTTGAGGAGGAGGCGAGATAATCAGGGAAGAGAGACACAGACAGAGGAAAAACAGGGTGCAGACACTGAGCATTAGGAGCAGCGAGGCATGCAGGCTTCCCAGCTTTATGCTGTGGGAGCAGACAAGTCCCTACAGTACTTGAGCTACTGTAGTTCAGAGGACAGGCAGACTCCTCAAAACAGGGAATCTAGGTCATACAAGGAGATTGGGGGCAATGGCTGTCCTCTATTCACACGCAAACAACCACCAGCGGCAAGAGCAGATGTTCGGCATCAAAATTTTTGTATATACCTGGTTTCAGTTTTCTAGATAAAAAGGTACTGTTTAAACACATGTTAGAGGACAAGGCAGCAGTGGACAGTATGACGATATGATATTGTAACCTTTCACTATAACAATGTTTGGGGTTTTTTTTTTCCAGGTTAGGACTGTGGGCAGCAGGACTATAAGAGCAATTAACTCCGAAGTTACTCAGAGTAACACAAAAATTAAACATGTTTCTTCTTGTTCCATCGAGTTTACTTTTGTAATATTTCTGACTTGGGGGGGGGGAACCCACCAGCATTGGATTTATTACTTCATTTTTTGGGACCATGCTCACGTCACTTTTTAGTACGTTTCTTGTGGACGTGGAGCAGCGGTTACTGTTGTCGGTGTACCCTGTCCAGTGCTTTTTTTTTTTTTTTTTTTAAAGTTCCAATGAGAAATGGTAGCAGCCAAAATGTAAAGCCTACATCCCACAACAATTTATGCACACCACTTTTCTTCTAAAATGTATTCAACTTTGACGGACATGTTACAGGTTAGGCTTCATACAAGCTTTATAAGAGAGTGGCATTTTTGCCTAAAACACCGCTCCCTAGTGGCACAACAGAGAAGCGTTCGCCCCATTAAGAGATCGCGAGTTCAAATTCCAAATTCTTCCCGACAATAAACAAACAAAACCTGCTGCTACACGTCTGCAAAAAAAAATAAAAAATAATAAATGCCCCCAGATTGTACATGGTGTGCTTGAACTCTCCCCCCAAAAAAAGGGTTGATATAAAACTCTAAAGACATGCTCCTTAAATGCACATGACTGATGCCGATATATTGGATACTGCTGAAGCAGGACCTGCTGAAACTTGTCGGATGCCAGGAAGATTGGGTGTGTCAACATGAAGTCATCCAGGAGCATTTCTGCAGAAAAAAAAGAAAAAGAGGGAGAGCACGTTAGTATATTCAAAACATGGCTACAAAAGCTGTTGGATGTGGAAACAGGAGGTTTCCTTCACAGAATTTCACAGGCTAAAATATCATTAATCATGCGATGTGTTCACATCTCCTCACTGCCAGACTTGCTTGACTGGTTATGAACCCAAACATCTTGGTGTGAAATTAAGTTGTATTTTATCTTCTCAACTGTCACTCGGTTTTTAATCTTTTAATCCATTGAACAAAGGATGCCTGAGTAAATGCTTTCCACATTCCTTTAAAATAGCTGCTGGCTCTTGCATGTATGCAACTAAAGCAGCTCCGGCTTTTTTTCTTCTCCCTTTATAACCATCACTGGTTCTCAGGAACTCTGCTGAAAATTAGATTGATCTGACCAAAACACATCTGAAGACAGATAAAAGGAAAAAATTAGCAGAACACAAAAGAGCTATGAAAGAAAATGAAAAGGTCTTACACACTTGGTATAAACTGTATAGTATGGGGTAGAAGAATTTAAATGTGTTACAATTGAATTGTTTTTGCATTATGTCGGAGACTGAAATACATCAAGTAGATATTCGATGTAAATGGGTTAAAACGTGTGTATTTCACTGATATGGTACAATTTCTATTTTTGGAAGGAATTTCTCATGTCAGCGTTTAACAGTCAGATGTAATGCTCCAAGTTTTCAGACACAGGAAAGTCTTCAGGATGGACGGCTTTGCTGTTTCTCTGGAACAAGGTACGCAATTTTTGTCTTGAGAGAGAGAGCGAGAGAGAGAGAAGGAAGACTGGTGAGGAGACAATTGTTGTGTACATTCCTTAAGTGTATAGCGCGTCATTCTAACCCTTTCTCGCAGTACACCTTCATTAAATCAACTTAGATATTTTCAATCAGTATAAATCAAATGAATTACTTATGCCACAAGTCTGTTATTAGATTAGTCAGGGTTTGTGTGTGTAGAGTACCGTGACACTGTGTTTAGCTGCTGGTGAGCAGGGCAATGGGGAAAGGGTAGGGAAAGGGAGGGGTGTGAGCCCCCTGCTGAGCAAAACAATTCACACCTCTTCACAATAACATTGGTACAGAAATGTAATGGACAGCACGACTAAAGCGTTTGATAGTTACAAAAAAAAAAAAAAAAAGTATACCACTGCCACAATAAACGTGGCACCCCATCACATTTTAATCTTTATACATTGAGTGGAGTAGCTTTCGACTTGCTTTGGCATGTATCCTGTTCCTTGCTTGTACTGTATGTCATGTTATTTATGTACAGTGTGCTATTTTTAGCCATGAGCCAATCACAGTGACTTTTCAAATGCATCTCGTGTGACATAGAATTAGACATTATAGAACTGAAGACAAAAATGTGCAGATTTCAGTTTTGCTCCCAACTTAGAAAAGGTTTCATCAATATAGTCCCTTTAATAAACATTACACAGAACTACACAAGCACATGGTCCTGTTATTTCGACATACAAGTCTATATATATAAAAAAAAAAAAAAAAGTCTTATTAGCTCATAACGTTCATACACCCTTCATTAGTTTTTTCCCCACTGCTCAAAATAATGCATCTATATCTAGGTTACATTAATCTGTAGCACATTAATCATTGATTAAAAAACAGCATGCGCTGCCACTTTAAAAAAGATCCAAAAGAGTAACCTCAAAATGAACACAGACCTGAAAAGTAGGCCACATCCTTCACATAGTATGCAAAAAGCGCATGCAAACAACTACGAGACAAACCCCAGGCTATTACCCAAAGAGCAACACAAAGGGGGAAAAACAAATTCACAAAAAGACAAACACATCTGAGCCCAGTGACATCAAATTGGATAAATGACACTGGGCATTTAAGCTTATAACCTGATATCACAGGTTTCTGTTATCGGACTCTACTGCTTCTTTTTCCTTTATGTTTACAGTTCATGTCTTTACTACTACCACCCCCCCGGACACCATTCACTCACACTGAAAACCGTATATTTTCCACTATACTGCTGTTATGGTATCTTGTGGGAATGGGAGCACAACAGCAAAGTTAAATGTTAATCTTCCCCCTGGTGACCTAGTAACATTTTCCTAGTTTCTGGTGGTGATGTAAATGTAGTGATATTGCGACGGAACAACTTATACTGCCTTGATGTAAGGCAACCAGCAGCAAACTCAAAACAACAAGCCGAAAAAGAAAAAAAAAAAAAAAAAAAAAAACACCCACTCTATAACATAAGCAAAAATGTTATAAAATGCCTTTGCTTGAACAAAACAAATGTTCAGAAACAGGAAGAGAACACTGAGGCGTGATGCAGCTCCACTCATGCCATGTTGCTAACTAGCCAACGTCTCAGCTTTGGCTTTTCATAACAATGGACTTTCTGCCTCATGAATTCTACGTTATATGTGGTCTCACAAGGTTTACACCTCTTGCGGAGCTTGGCGCTCCGGAGCATTCCGTTAAATACAGTCAGGTGGGAATACATATCCATTACTTTTCCATTATGGAAGACTGAGTGGGAATGAAAATGTCATATTCCATGTTTTTTATATGAAAGGAGCTTTTGGACAGCAAGTTAAAAGCCAGATCAAATCAGTGTTTACTGTCTGCGTTTCAGTTGTGACTAGCTCAGGAGCAGACCTTGCTGTAGCTGTGCTAAAGGCCAGGCCAGACGTGTGGGAGAGGATCCTGGCTGGTTGAGGCTTGTCCCATCTCCACATGGATTGAAGAAGTTTCTCTGATGTGACGTCAACTGACTTCAGTAATTATAGGTGAAGGGAAAACAGTGAGCGGTGTAAAAGAACAGTGAGGCATACACAGACACAAAAAGGGATGAAGTGCTTATTAACATGGATGGAAAAAAAAAAAAAAGCTGTGGAAGGAGGAAAATGGTGGACTTAGCACAAGTGTAAAGCTGAAAGTCACTAATTTGCAGATTTATACCCGACTGTGCGAATGTGCGCACGCGATAGTGGGTGATGGTAGGTGCATCAGTTGGAGCCTTGTCCACATCTTTACACCTGCAAATTTCCCAGAGTTGCTAAGGAAACAACATGCCCGAGTACGTGCATGCAGTTGTATTTTTAGAGAGAGCGAGAGCGCGCGCGCGAGAGAGAGAGAGAGAGAGAGAGAGAAGTAAATCAACGTGCTGCACACCACATTAAAGCAAATGGGATGTAAAGTTGCCAGGACTCACTTCAACTCAGTAGAGAGACTTCAAAGTGGATGAGTGACAGGAAAAGAGTGAAGACAATGATTATTCCATATTGCCTTTAGCCCCCGTGTGCGCGCGCGCGTGCGTGCGTGTGTTGTTAATATTTATCTAGCCCTTACTGATAAGGCAGAAGTCTGCAAAATGCTCTAACACAGCATTATTTATGGCCTTCAGACTGATTGCACATTTCCCTGTGGGTATACTGATAAATGGTCATTGATTTAACAAAACAAGACCAGTCAAGCCTAGATTTTCCTGAACCCCAGTTTGCCCACCAATCAGACGGCTCAAAGTCATCCATGTAACCATAGCAACCATTGCAGGACGCATTACTGTTTCTCCTCAGACTTATTCTGAGGAATCTCTTTGGCAGAAAAAGGAAAGGCTTTACTCTCCTATCTCCAAGTACAGGACAGTGAAATTCTTTTCTTGGCCTATCCTCGCTCGCCAACTAAAATGTGCCAAGGTCAGGTTACATGGAATTCCTTGCTTACAAAAGGTCTGGAGAAGCATGAAACAACCAAATGGTGATGACCGTTACCTTCTTAATGTTTAACTATTAAAGATTCGTTCACGGCCATAAATAAAACTATTCAAAGTGGTTATGTTTTGGTTCACGCTCATGCTTATGAATTGTGCCCAGCACCACATCCTCTGTAATAGAGGCGTGTGTGTTTGTTTTAAGTTCACCCATGACCACTCTTACAGAAAGTCTGACCAATACCACACCTGCTTGCAATGTTTAACTCTGCCAAGGAGGTCATGTTTCCGATATGGTATGTTTGTCTGTCCATAAGCAGGTTTGCACAAAACCTACTGACCCAATTTCCATGAAACTTGGTGGAAAGGTGTAGCATGGGCCAAGGAAGAACCCAATAAACTTTGGCGTGGATCTGAGTCATGGAGCAGATCCATGAATTTATTTTCTCCTTCACCAACATTGCGAGGTTAGGCATTTGGCCTTGCCAGAAATCTGTGCTCAAAAATGTCATACAACTTAAAATCCAGTGGATTGCAGTGAAGTTCAACAGTGACAAAACATAGCCAATGTAGAAATACGACGATTCCATATCACAATCCACATTCACAGGTACCAGTAATCCTCTGGGATACGCATATAGGCATGTAATTCTTATAGTTTTGGAAATGTATCCAGACATACAGTGCATCCGGAAAGTATTCACAGCGATTCACCTTTTCCACATTTTATGTTATGTTACAGCCTTATTCCAAAATGGATTAAATTCATTTTCCCCCTCAAAATTCTACACACAACACCCCATAAT
>JAODTV010000013.1:24708341-24719721 GCA_025399955.1 Galeichthys feliceps
ATCACTAGGACTACTTGACAGTCTTTATCTCAAAATTAGATCAGGCGACTTTAGCCGGGTTTTCACGGGCGGGGACATATATATATATATATATATATATATTGTCGCAAAGCAACTTTACAGAAAAATTTAGGAGATTTTAAACATAATTAATAAATTTATCCTTAATGAGCAAGACTAAATAGTAAAAACACAGAAAAACCTATGAAGGTTAGGTGTGTCCAAACTTTTGACTGGTACTACAAAATATATAGATATATTTTTAAGAATGCCAGTTTTGATCAGTACAATGCAATGAAACCCACTCAAATTCTTAACCCATTTTAATCTGTCCAAACATTCATCATGCCATGAGACACTTCAGTTTCTGACAACCCAAAATCATTTTTTCCACAAAGAGGCATCTCCTAGTTGTCTCTGTATTTACCAATTCATAAAAGCCCTGTTTTTCTGGGAGCACTTGGAGTTGTAGCCTCGACAGCAACAAGATCGTTTCCATTTCCACAAAGCAAAAGTGGCCTGTGTCTGGCCTATCTGGCACAGGGCAGATTCATTTACTAGATACAGAGAGCGCACTCACCTCCCATTGTAAATGCGGTGGAATGTTTCTAATCTGGAGTTTCCTGGTCCTGTAAGAGGAGAAAAAAGGGCAATGGTGAGACAATTAGCTGTCTTGTTTTAAAGACACAGATTTTAAACATTATGAATGCATGTTAATATTACATTATATAAAACAAGTGACGAATTCAATTGGATTGAAGTACTATCAAGGAATAAAAATATTTCCACCAAATCAACAGTCACAATTCATTACACTGTGGACTCCCTGCTCACTGGCAGTACAATTATTTTCAAATTTAAGCGAAGCATGATAAAATGACTAAGCTTAACATATTGAATTTGGTTATTTACCTATAAACAACTAGCACAGGGTCCACAAATATTTACATTACACAGAAGCATTAAGATCTAGAATTATTTCTTCCCTGAATAGCATGCCAATTCGCAGGTTCATGTTCCTAAATCCTACTAATTAATTTTAGGACTCATGCTTCTATTCGATGTGACGCATGGATGCACTGCTACTACACAATAAAACACCACGTAAAGAACTCTCAAGTTCCACCTCATGCCTTCTGCTTCGTGCTTCCCTAGTACACTCCCTCATTCTCAAATGCAACAACCGGCACCAAAAGCCACAACGAAAACATTTTTTCTAGGAAAAATATGCCATTAAGACAACTTGCTCAGTCAGCAGTGGGGTGAAGAAAAAAAAAAAAGCAGGAATGACTAACACCATTGAAGTAACACCAAAAATAGCTTATAATGGCACATGGTGAGTAAGATATGTATTTTTGCCACTTTCTTGTGTTTGCTAGTTGAGAAGAGCAACAGGATTGAAGCTGGGAAGCATTACAGTGGAGCCAAGGTTGAACAGAAAACAAACAACTAAGTGAAAGAGACACATAAAAACACATAACCAAATACTAAGTGGCTAATAAAGTGAAATGTGCTGAAGAAAGAGAAGCAGTAGGGTGAGAGACAGGGTGCCAGGGTGAGAGAAAACGGCAAGTGGAGATTGAATGGGGATATTGAAACCGGACACTGACGACTGTAGTACGCTGCCAGCTGTCCTGGAACCATCCCAGCACACGGGCAAGAGGAGGGCAAGAGAATGGAGAGATTTGGAGGAAAGGAAGAGGGAGAGAGGAAGCAATAAAAGAGGAATTGAGCAACAGAAAAACCATGAGACACTAGCATGATTAAAAAAAGAAGCAAACAACAAAGAGGGAAAGTGAAAAAAGCTGATGAGGGCAAAAACAACAGCATCTATTGTACGGACATTCCAACATAATGCCCATGCAGCAGGACACCAGGACAGTAATCCTGTCATACTACAAATGTTACTCAGGTTGAAATGTCATGTGGCTTTAACCTTGCAACTGAAAGTCAAAGGCTCCCCAAGCCTTGCTGTTGTACACTAGAGCCTCTAGATGGAGATGGAGTGCAGAGGAACAAGGAGGAAAAGTTCACACCAGGGGTCAAAAGGGAGGAGCCCACCTCTATGTTCTGCTCAATTCCTCTCCAGAGTTTGGGAAAGGGTTAAAACCAGAATCCCTGGTGACCTCTGAACCTTAGCGTTCATACCCACCCACTGGCTGGAGAAGAGAAGAGTGATTTACTCTCCCCACCCTTCATTGCTCATTTAGGCTAGATGAAAATGGCGGATAAAAGCCCATTAGGTCCCAAAAGCTACAGTTGAAATCCCTATGGTTTCAGAGAGCATCTCAGTTGCAGTGTTTCAGAAAATATCTTTGGCACTGCTCTGATCTTGGATCCGTCTTTTAAGAGCAGCCTCAACAGCATGTCGAAGTTCACAATGACAGCCATTTTGTTGGCTTCCTGCTAACTAATGAACGCCCCTCCAATTCACGTGATTTTAGGATACTGATTGTATGATAAACTCTAACACTTAGTGTGTAATGGGAAATTTAATACCCTGATTTAGATCTGCCAAAAAAAAAAAAAAAATCCACCAGTCTGCTCTGGTGCTGATCAATGGCTCTTGGCTATCTGCACACATCCCCCACCTCGATGCATGAACAATCCACAGGCGCACACGTATACACCTCCATCCCCCTCCTGGCCACACACGATCCCGAGTGAACCTTTGCATCATTGGCTCTTAGACCAAAAACATTTCTGTTGCTTTACGCCAACAAGATGGATGGAAGTTGAGGGGTGGAGAAGGACAGTCTTTTGTGTATTCCTCCATTGTTTGAGAACTGGGGGTGGAGGAGCAGCTCTTAATTAAAATTTCAAAGTTAGAATTTGCATATTGTTTCCGCTGATGAAACGAGCATGACCCTACCAACTTACAGCCATTATAGTCCTCAGGAATGCTGGCGTAAGACGAAATCTGATTTTAGCGTACAGAAGATGCTTAAATTTAAAATGTTTAGTCATATGTACAATTCCCATTTCTCTGCCAATGTAGATGCAAGAGAGCATCTTTGAGAAACGAGGAACATTTGAAACTTATGCTGAAAGAGCCAAGAGCATTTAATAACCGACTAGAGAAAGGCTTCGAGTTATCATGAACAAGGACAAGAGAAGACTGAAGGAAGAAGAGAAGAGAATGCACCTCAGAGAAGGGCAAAGGTTAAGGCTCTTTAGAACACCCAGAAGTAAGAGAAGGGGCTGTTGAGTTTGCTATGGAGGAGTCATTCTGTGCTATTGTCCTGTAGTTGGGGGCAGGGTCAAGCAGCGCATTTCAAAAGATCAGGCCTTTGGTCAATAGGCTCGTCAAACAATCTTAAAGATTTTAAGCACAAACCCAAAATCCGATGTGCACAAAGGTATAGAATAAGCCCATGGAGAAGCTCAAGTTGGAAGATACACTTTCATGTGCAATATTTTCCTCTCATGTCCATCTCCAGTCACAATTCTAAAAACCCTCTCTTCTCTACTCAAAGCCATCACACGCCCTGTCACTGCTGGCGCAGGCACGCAGGCATACATACAAGGCACAGATATGCAGACGCACACAGCCTACGCCCTTTAGTGTTACAAGAACATCCCGTTTGTCTGTGTGCACTTTTACTCTGAACATACATACACCATGCAGCTCCCACATACACAATGAAGCCTATAAGCAGGTGCATCTTCAAGCAGCCGTTATAAAGGCTCGCTGCCCTGGAGGCCCCTTTGGTAATGAACATGCGAGGGAGACCACATGTATACAGGCTGGTGCATAGTGCATGATGGGCCAGCCTCAGCTGTTCTGGAGGACTCAGCAGGTCCCACCGTCCATCAGCAGCGTGCAAACAAAGCGACAGCATTCCATCGCTCCGAATTATAAACACGCTTTCAGACATGGCCACCGCATGAAGTGAAAACATACACTTCTCTGCATACACCTACTGAGCCAACATTTTCATCTTCCTTATTGAACGAGCATATATTTAACATGTATACACAAATGGTGTGTATATATAAATAAATGCTATACATTACCATGTACACGCAGCATATTTAACTTTGACCCAAACACATCAGGCACATCCAGCACACCAACCCTGGCATATAAAAAGAATGCACATTTAACACTACACACCCACATGCACACTACACTACACTACTCACACTACTAGTGAAACGTGAAAGCTGCAGGATTTAGTCTGGGTATCAAAATGTCTGTTTTATGAAGGAAAAAGACCATAAAGCAAAGTGAGGATTCCTTACTGTAATGCCAAAAAAGAAACTGCACAGCTGGTGGAGGTCCAAGTGGGTGGAATGTGGGAATACGCTCTACCAATTTAATGTGCAACCATACAGTAAAATCAAACTCCTTTTAATATGGAAGCGTCTTTTTTTTTTTTTAAACAAGCTTTTTCACGTGCATGTGAAACGGGACGATGATGCTCAAGAGTTTTCATTTTTCACACCATGCTCGTTCAACTTCACAACTTCTTCAGAAATTTTTTTTAAAAGTCTGGTTTTTTCTTCTTCCAGACAAAATGACAAATTCACAGTTAAATCTTTTGTGTCAGGGACTCCTCAACACTCAGGCATGATATGCTCACGCTCAACGCTCAGCCATGAGCTGAGACATGTACATACCAGCAGATCACACACAGTGCCAGGCGCGTTTCGGTGGCTACTCTAGGGGGCTAGCTAGGTGTTTGCCATGAATTTCAAGTGTTGACTCTCTTCCCACGACATCATATCCACCATATGTGGAGGAGAGGGGAGGGGAGAAAGGAAAAAAAATAGTGATGGTATAGCACCTTTACAGAATCGTTCAAGGCGCAAGTACAACTTAAATTTCATCATAGCAAAATATTTACTCTCAAAAATGTATATAATTTCAAATACTAATACTTCATTACTACCACTAACGGTTCAATGCTATTTCATATATGAAAGTAGTAACATATACATATTGGACTTTTCAGGATTTTATATTATACATAAATTCCTACACAAATTCCCAACCCTATCCTATCCTTAACCTCAGTAAACACAATGAGAAGGTTTTAAACTCAGGGTTTTTTGTGTGTTTTTTTCCACCTTCTCTTAAATAAAGGATATGATACACACACAACCCCCCCCCAAAAAAAACCAACCACACACAACCTTAAACCTTGTATCCAGCAAAATAGTTCTGGCAATATACACACGCACACATACACAATCAATAAAAAGAGCTGAGCCACATAGCGGCCAATCACCTATATTAGCGGAATAGCAAGGTGAAAGGTTACACAGGAAACTAAGCACACAGGAAGTATCCTAGTCAAGAAGCACCGTTATCATAAATCACCCTTTGCCTCGCCACTTCCTGCGAGCCGTTTCTTATTCAGCCAATCAGCACTCGAGTTAAAAAGAGTGAACGGAGGTAGTGGCAAAAAAGGCGGGGAGAAAAAGGGAGGGAGCAAGAAACAATAGGCTTCCAAGACAGAAATGAGCATTCCTACCTCTTCCTAGTCACCCAACACACAAACACGTTAAGCGTTACACTTCCTTCTGGTATACATCGTAAAGAAAATAGTTCATTAGAATTCAATTCATTTACAATCCATTGTAATTGTTGCATTTTTTTGAGCTATGCTCAAAGCTGGAGCTGGTTGGCCTACAAAATGACTGCAGTAATGAAGCATGAGATTCTTCAGTCAATATGGCGGCAAGAACTCAGTACTCCTGACAGATATTTACACTGATCTCTTCCACCAGACCTTCCTTTCTAAATGTTATGAACCATGATAGTAATGACTTGCATTACTATTCTCTGGTCAGTTGAAAACAACTAACTACAAGAAAACTTAAAACAGAGTACGTATATAAAGAACTTTGATTCACTCTTTTGGTTTTGTATTGCTTGTGTGACTGATGACTGACAAAAAGATGCAGATAACATTTATGGAACAAGTGAGCAATAAATAAGGTATACATGGAATTGTGTATGCACATCTAAAATATTTCAGAAATTATTTTTTATCACTCCTGTTTGATATCAGCTTTACGATACAAAATAAAGTCTCACTTATTCGTACCTTTACTTATTTTAATTGCGTGAGCTGTGTGTTTGGGGGGGAACCCACCAAAAAATAAAAAATAAATAAGACTGCAAAACTGTGGTCAGCCAGAAAGCAAGGACACGTTTCTCTTTATTTCCCCCCACACACAGTGTTTTTTTTTTTTTTATTATTAACATGACAAGCAACAATAATAATATGAGCAAAAAACAATTATACAAGTTGATCCAGTTAAGATAACTAACCCAGTGCTGATCCTCGGATTAAATGAATAATTTTACTTCAACAATTTTAAACTTCATAATTTCTATATCTGAACTAAAAAGGCAATGCCAATGTATGTTATAAATGAAAATATTATATAGACTGAAAATGGTTTCAAAAATCTGTTCTACTTGCTAATTAATTTATTACACAACAATTTTAAAATAGTTTATGAAAAAAAAATCTCTTATGGTTTCTGAACTTCCTCAAAGCCTGTGAAAATCCAAGATAAATCTGAAATTAATAGCTACTATAAATAAATAAAAAAATCGTCATAATATACTGACATTAGAATTTGATGTGAGGGTTCAGTTGGTGAGAAGTCATTTCAGATGCAACACAATCATCTGGGGCTGAGATAAAGCCTGCTTTTAAGATACTGAGTAAAATATGTAGTTGCGTGGACAAGCCCAGCAAGTTTCCCCAGTCAATCCTGGAAAATTCTGTGTGTGGCAGAGGTGGGGGAGGTGATGATCTTCATAGCCTGATACCCTCCCTTTCCCTCTAGCTTCATAACAGGAGTCCATGGAAGAAAACTCTAAGCTGATTATGGTCTAGGTGGAGAAGACCAGCTTAACCAGAGGTTCCTCAAGTCAATGAAAATGCTCCCCCAAAGCCTAGTTAGGCAATTGGATCACAGTCCATTACAGTGGTGGGACAGAGGACACACACACACACACACACACACACACACACACACAGCGGTTAGAACTTCAGTAAGAACGATGAAAGGTATTATGTTCTACTGAATAAGCAAGCATGGTCACTGAAGAGCTTTAGGTCATCTTCTCTTACTGATGGTTAACCATGCAAATTGGCGAAGAATGAATTTCATTCAGCCTCAGCAGCAGCCCCTTCCCCTTCACCATATTTCTCTTTGCGTTTGTTGTACCTGATAGGGCCACCATCCCCCATTTGGCTCTGCTTTCTTTCTTTTTTTTTTAAACCCAACCCCACTAAGAAGTCAAAGGTTATTCCACAAGCTTGGCAATCAGGGTATGCTGATGCAGCATTAACCCTTTAGGAGCTTAGAAGATGGAGCCTAATCACGATGCCATGTTTTCTACAAGATAGGGAAGCCTAAGAAAGTCTGTCTTTTTGTACATATAATACACACCAAATGCATATGCTTAACATGGAAGTAAAAGATAATTTCATCTGCTTGAGTTTTAAGGTTCAGGAGACTTTAAAAAAAAATTAAAGGTTATCCTGTGAATTGTAAAGAGCAAGAAAAAGGTCTGAGTCAAGCTACATAATTTAATCAAGCACATCAACTGATAGCTGTATTTATTGGATAAAACCAGAATCTAAACAACAACAACAACAACAACAACAACAACCACCTCACTTCAAGGTACATGAAAACAACCTGGAGCAACAGATCGCACTTTGTCTCTCCAAACTACAAAGCTTTTGGGAAATCAGAGCGTGCTCCAAAATCATGACTGCAGCCAAAACTAATTAAGAAGTATGAAGCTAAATCAGAGATGCTAGCTACAACAGCTCTGCAGATACAAGTGTAAACATGCAAAAAAGGGAAAGGAGGGGAAGCTCTTTTTTTTAAATGTTTTTTTAATTTTTTTATTTTTGTGAAAAGAGGCCAAGAAATTCCATATAGTCCAAAGAATTTAGTCCAACCCATGCGATTATTGTGAGGGAGTGGAAATTGCAGTCATCCTAAACTGAGACCTCGAGGACAGAACCAGTAAAAAATTTGGACACGCCTTCGAATTTAATGGTTTTTATTTATCCTTAATTACTTTAAAACCAAGTGTCTAAATGATGGATGTCGTTTCTCTTTACTTAGTTGAGTGGTTCTTGACGTAATATGGATTACTACAGTTGTGGAATAGGGCTATTTACTGTATTTTTATTATTTACCATTTGATTTCAAAACGCATTAAGGCGGCAAGAGATTGCACTAATTAACTTTTGAGAAGGCACACCTTGTCAATTGAAAAGCATTCCAGGTGACTACCTCATGAAGCTGGTTAAAAGATAATGCCAATAGTGTGTAAAGTGTCAAGGTAAACGCTGGATACTTTGAACAATCTAAAATATGAAACATTTTTTTAACACTTTTTTGTTTACCACATAATTCCATACATGTTCCATATGGTATTCCATAGTTTCAAATTCTTCAGTACTGTTCTACAATGTGGAAAATAGTCAAAATACAGAAAAACCTATGAATGAGTAGGTGTGTCCAAACTTTTGACTGATACTGTATGTACATGACCTGCAACTACTACAGAAATGAGGGAGTACATTTTTAAATGGATGTTTACAGACTGAGAATAAAAGCTTGTTGTTTCATAGAACTTATATTAGTATTGGTCTACTCCATTGCAAAAACAAATTTGCTCTCAGTGTGAGAACTGCACACTAATTTCCTAAGTACCATCTACTAAAATCGAATAATACAATTTTAAATAAGAAGCATGTCATTCAACCCACACAGATGTGTGAAGTTATTCTGTAGATGTAATTTTCTAACATTCACCAGAGAAAAACGGTCTGACAAAGGCATGGCACAACAAGAGATGGACACAAGCAGTGCTTACTTTCAATACATGTATCTGATGAAGCTTGTGCATATTTATAAATGTTTAACACAAGCGCCATAACCTGCTAATCGTGCATGCATATATATATTTATTGCCTCCTCTTTCTACTACATCATCATCATCAGCTGAACAAGTGGGCTCGTGTCCTCTTATAGAAACAAATCATCTAAACACCTTCAAAAGACTGAGCCACTACACTATACCGTCCACAATGGGTGCTATATGCATCATCCCATCAGTGTTATCTGGGAAGGAAAAAAAAAATCTATATAAATTTAAAATCATCATGAAACATCCCATAGATGGACTATGAAAACACCAGACAGCTGAACAAAATTGGATTTTCAGAACACACACACTTCATAATGTGCAAAAAAAAAAACAAAAAAAAAAAAACACACAATACAGTTCAAGTGAGTGATACAAAATGGTGACTAAAAGATGCTTTTAATGCTTTTAATCAGATTTTTTAAATCATTCACAAAAAAAATATAAAAATCTATTTGTGCATGTACATCTGTGTAGCTATGTGCTAGTATGCCTATTGGATTTTATTTCACCGGAGCTCAGGCACCCCAATATTATTAAAATGCATTTATTTCAATATTTGAAGAAAAAAAAAATCTTACATCAGGTCCATTTAAATATATACACAATGCACTTTGGTAAGGATGACGCCTGTTGGGAGTACAACACCACAGACATTATTGCACTTTCCGTTTTAGAAAGCTTTCGCCTTCTCGATCTGACCATTCACACTGGTACTTATGTGACGCGGTAATGTCCAGAAGACAATAATTTTAAAGGTGGTCCCACTAGCATACTAAACAGGGTGATAAAATTGTATGGCCTATACCTAATATACAGCAGTGTACAATTTCAATATACTATTTAGTGACCACAGTGCGATGAGAAATGAGCCTGTAGAACCACTAAGTTTTTATACTTTTGATATGTTTTTTATGAAATTGAGACATCACAAATTTGCAGGCTGTTATGAGCCGCGCACACACACACACACACACCCCAATGAGTTGAACATGTCGGCACCTATGGTCACAAATGCTTACGATGACCATCACGTTACAATGAGCATGGTGCAACATGCTCAACTGTGGAATGCCACTGCATTGGTAACCAGTGGGGGTGGAAAAAGAGACCAAGGCCCTTCCTTCTGCTGCATTATCATGTGGAAAACCTCCTCCTTCTCTCTCTCTCTCTCTTTCTCTTTTGTCTTGGGAACTGTGGAATTTGGCATGGTATGGAAAGGGGGGGCAGGGGTCCCAATTCGTTTACTTATAGCATTGCATCTCGACCTCTGAACCCAGATGGGGGAAAACAGAGGTTGAAAGAGCTACAGGCCAGGGCAGGATAGGATAGGGGGTTGGGGTTAAAAGCAAAACGTGAGCTTTATACACTGCTACGGGAGCCATGTTTAAGGTGGACATAAAATTAGCTTTATGTTGCCCAAACAGGTGAGTTTCCTACTGTACTATGATATTTACAGTATGACTCCAGATATTACTTAGCTTAGTTCAATGATTAAACTGTTAGGTGTTCTGATCAACACACACCAAGTGGCTGTCTAAGTGGACACTTGGAGCAAATACAGGTTTAAAACAATGGAATTTTTTTTTATCCAAATTTGTGATGTAACGTGAATGGGATGAAATCTGATCAGATGGTTGCACTTTAATGCAGAGAATGAACAGGTCAATGTATGTGCATGTGTATATGAGCCTGCACGTTGCATTGGAGTGGGTGGGGGATAGTTGGAAAGCTGCTGGTGCGCATGCGCGCTTTCGCTAGGCGGTGGGTCGGTTGTGGTGGGTGCTGGGTAAAGTACAGGCCTTTAGAAAATAACTCTCGAATTCCTTTCTTGATGTAAAAGGGGATGTGCCCTTGCTTCGGGTCAAAGTTCACGTTCTGCTGCACACATTGCAAGCGGCTGTGTGTGATCTAAGGCGAGTTACAAAAACTCAGTCAGGCCCTTGTCAAAAATATCATGCTTTTTAACACACAAGCAGAAATACAATCATCACTAAGAGTCTATAGGATAGCCTGTCTTTTTTTTTTTTTTTTCCTTCCACAAGAGAAACCAGAGGAGGGTCTACACAGCCATCATGGGTGCAATAGGCGCCAGTATCTAGAACATGCCGAGATACTTACAACATTTCTGTTTAATGTAGTTAACTTTAAGCCAACAATAATGTAAGGAAGCATATTAAAACAATACACACACACTTGTGTCGGTCCGCTGTCTCCCGTGCGCCATTTCGTGAGTGCGGCGCAAGAACTAAAATGGCACCACTCGCTTTATCCAACCAGATCTGTAGTCTATGGTACAAAATCATGCAAGTCAGCATGAAATCCAAAAATTAATACCAGGGTTTGGTAATTCTCCGTTACAAAGTGAAAACTACACTTGATTTTTTTTTTTTAAACAAATAAACCCGAAGATAATTTTTTTTTAACGTGGTCCTTAATAACTACAACTGCTTTTCAATGTCT